>MU223780.1:123278-137206 GCA_018584345.1 Thuja plicata | reverse complement strand
GGATCAAGCTCTCATATTCTGCTATATTATTAGAACATGGAAAAGATAACTTGTAAGAAGCATAAAATTTATCACCATGAGGTGATACCAACATAGCTCCTGCACCAATACCATCTTTATTTTTTGATCCATCAAAATAAATATCCCATAACTGATTAGACAATTATGATTTAGGACATTGATCTTTAACCAGATTATGAACAATTGAATTAGATTCTAACATTACATAATTACGAAAACCAAGATCAAACACATCAATATCTTGATCACTTCTAGCTGCCCATTCATCAAGGACAAAGTTGGGATATCCTTCAGTTTGTGTGTTGTGAGATGAAGTCTCATTGATTTCATCTGGATCCATGATCACACAAATTTCATTTATGGGACTAGGATTATAAGGCTCTATGTGGTCTTTGGCCCATAATTCTGATTTTATGGTCACCTTAGTGCCATACCTAGTTCTGAAATATAGGTGAGACCAATCAGATGAGTAATATCCATCTATCTTGGCCATGAAGTCTCTTGATAAACACAGAGAAAAGTAAGGTGGTAGATCTATGATAAAAATATCCTGAGAGATGGAGAAGTTTGGACATGAGTGCAAGGTTAAACTTGCATTTTTGACAACTCCTACTATTTTAATTGAAGAACCATCAAGTTGAACAACTCCTTTCTCAAGAGGCTCATATTTTAAATCCAGTACATTAGCTATACTCTTTGGCATAACAGTGCTGGTTGCACCACTATCTACCATGCAATTATGCACCAATTTATTCCCAATTATCAAAGAAACATAGAAGGGGGGAGGCTTAATATTTGCAGATTTCTTACCTTCCTTGTTTGTCATCTTCTACATATTTGTTGGCTTTCTTTCAATTGGTACTGTTGATTGCTTTAATTCTGCAGCATTTTTACTTTCTTGTAATATTGGCTGCTGCATTTTACCAATCTTACTTTCTCATTTAACTGCTTCATTTTGAACCACTGAAGGCTCTGAATTGGCCAAGACCACTCTAGGAGGATGATGTACAGCTTGATGTGGAATTGTTGTTCCTTTTGATAGTTCCTCCTTTAATAAATCAATTTTCCCTGTAATAGCTAATGAATCCCACATGGCAATAGAAATATTCATCTTTTTCATATTATCAACAATGTTATAAGGAACAACAAATTGTACCTTCTGAGAAGACTTACTAATACTCTGATCCGACTGTTTCTGATACTATATTTATCTATTTGCATGAGTAGAGGCTCCTTTTAGGATTGAAACTAGTGGAATGAGTGATGATTGATTTGTAGCAGCAATCCCAGCAGTTGATTGCTTTGATTCTAGGGCTCTCTTCTTGGCTCTGGTATTTGCTGATATGGATGAATCACCATTCACTCCACAGAACTCTTCCTCTTTCCAATTAAGGAATGTAGTGTCAGGAGCAGTTGTATCAGAGTGTGGCTGAGCCTCTTCAGTAGATACAGTAGATTGTGAATCTATGATACTTTGAACCATTAAGGCTTGATTGAGCACTCCATTAGTACACTTGGACTGATTGTGTTGTTCATTACAGGGATAACACCATTCATAATCTATAACAAGGTTATTTTGGCTAGGAACAATATCCCTAACAGTATTGAGAGGTGTTAGATTGTATGGCCTGTAAGGCCTTTGATTCCAGTTTTGCCTATTTGCATTACTATTTCCCTGATATTGCTGCTTGCTACTTTGGTAACTGGGCTGATTAGGCTACTAAGATGAAGAACCAGCAAATTGACCTTGAGTATGGGCTATTGGATGACTTTGTTGCCTTTTCAGGTTAACTAGTTCATTCCCAAAGGTCTATAGCAAGCTCTCAATTTTTTGTTGACTATTTTTTATGATTTGCAATTCACTAGGTGGGACCATAGGCATAAATTCTTCACTTTTGTAAGATGGCAACTAGGCTAGAGGTGGCACAATTAGTGGCATATTGGATTGGATGTTAGGAAAATAAGGCATGGGTGGCCTAGGAGCTATCTTTCCTACCTAAATGAGACTATTTTCTGCCCTTATTGCAATCTCAAAAGCTTGAGGTAAAGAATTCCCTCCCATTGACTTTATCATTACTCAAATATCACCATTCAAGCTTTTAAGAAAGTACAAAAATGCATACTCAGCAGAGGGTCTTACCGTGGTAGGGATCCTATTCCAAGTTTTCTGAAACCTAAGATTAAAATCACTTAATTCCTCCTGTGGATCCCTTTTAATGGTAGTTAGTTGTTCTACCAGAGACAGATTATCAGATTTATCTTCAAAAAAATAGGAAAGAGTTTCCCCAAAAACATCCCATGTAGCAATAGAATTTATTGGAAGATTTCTGAACCAGTCAAGAGCTTTACCTTTAAGTGATGCAGCCACATCTTCCTCCATGACATGGTGGACATTGCACAGGGATGCAATATCTTTGATGTGTTCAATAGTTGTTACTTGACCTCTCCAGTGAATGATGGAAAACCTTTCAAGGAAGCCAAGGGTATATTGTTATGATTTTCAATTCGGAGAGGACTACCTTGATCAAAAGGGACAAAAGGTAGATTTCTTGACATTCCTACAGTTGGTGGTACTTGTTGCTCAACGACGGTCATAACAGCAGCTTGAGTATGTCGAGCTGCCTTCCTTTGGTAAGTATTCAAATTCTGGGGATTCACTACAGTACCACTTGTAGAAGCCCCAAAGACAGAGTTATCTATAAACAAATTCTCAACACTTGGCAATTCTGATCCGGAATGAGTAGGGACACTTCAATCCTCAGGAAGATTGATTTCTTCAATAATAACCTCAAGTTCCTCCAAATTTACTGCTTGATCTTCAAAAATTGGGTTATCAAATGAAGAGAAATTTGAATTCAATAGAGCACCTCTTGGATTTTGCAGTGTTCTTCCACCTCTAGATGATCTTCCTTCCCTTCTGCTTGACTATAACTCCTGGTACACAAATCCCTCCTTGTTTGATCTTGTTCGAGTTCTGCTCATTAAAATCCACATTGAGAGCTTAAATCAATCACAGAACTTAAATCAGAACTGAGAAGTAGTTTGCGGTCCCACTGGGTGTGCCAAAAACTGTTCAGGCTTAGAATTGTCACCCTAAATCAGGCATTAAGGCTTTATGGCAATTCTATCTGACAATGGAAACTTCCTCTAGCTATGGATGAACTATGGATGAGGAAGAGTCTCGGGATTCTAGGCCGGCTCCTATTTGGCATGGAATATCACCTCCTCATTGAAATTTTAGCTAAGAAAAGGGAGAAAGATTTTAAATTGAACTTGCATGGAAAAACTAGAAAAGGTGATACAACAAGAAGATTTAGATCTTTTTTAAAGCTTCAAAATGACATCCACTTACCATACCCTAGGGGATCTCTGCACTATCATTCACTGCTCAATACATAGGTTAACTGGAAGGCCACAACTAGGGTTTAACCACAAGCAGTACTCTCACCATTAACAACATACATATTCTGTAAAAGGCTTATATTCTGCAATATAGAATAGGAATCAATGCAATTCACTAATCCATATTACAAAGGTATTGCTCTTAGATGCAAAAAATTGAAAAGGAATTTGAACAAATGATCACAATAAGATGTATGGAAAAATGTGGGGCAACTATATTCTTCTCAAAAATTTGTATACAAGTTACATGTATGAATTCCTGAGTAATGGCAAGGAATAGTGAAATCCTCTTGCACAAAACTGAAATTACAAGCATGAACTTACACTGGAATACAAAAAAACATGAATCAACAACTATAGGAATCAGAGATTCACTAAAGCTCCTCTATCCACCAATTTGACCCCCTTCAACATGAAGTAAATCCACTACTAAATAGCCAACATGGCTTATTCAAACTAATTCCCCCCAAAAACCTTCATGAAAGATCTCCTAAATAATAGGGCCAAATTTGCACCCTAAATCCAAACCCTAAGTTTTGAATCCCTAAGTTGATAGATAAGTTTAAATATTTATCACATACTTTATCAACCTTTTTCCATTCGAATACATGACATTGCAACCCTAAACACATTACCATCTTATTTGAGAACCCTAAAAACCTAACTTCAAAGGGAATCAAAACTTTTATTAACTATGGTTGATGTAGTTGTAGTTTGTTGGTCACCATGGTTTGTCTTCGACTTAACCATCTCTGTTTGAAGGGATATTTTTGAGACTTTGTGGCACTCAAAATTACCATCGTGGCAATGTGGAGGTAATGTCGATGCAATTGGAACTGCAACTGCATTTACTCCATCTGGCAGTGGACTTCAAATGTGAGTAAAACACAATGAATTTTTGTCAATTTCATTTGTGAGTTAGGGTTTTTTCTCTGTTGCACCGCAATGTTGAAACTGGAAACCATGAACCTCTGTTATGTTTCTGCCTCTATTCTATGAAGAAACTTCCAGTTTCATGAGCTTTATGAGGGAAAAAGTGTCATTTACATGCTCACTGTAGCACATGGCATCTTTTTTGTTGCATTCTTCTTTAGTAAAGGCCACAGATTTTGATCTTCATTTGCTTTGAACTTGGATCCCAACTGTAAGTTATTTTGCATTTTCTTGAATGTTGGGATGTTTAATGATATAGTTTCATTATGCCAATACAAATGGCACTGCATAGTTGTTTGTAACTTGGGTTTCTTGAGCTGATGTTTTACCACTATTGCGGGTTTTGAACTGCAGTGCATAAAGAAAACTGAGGGAGTTCTTTTCTATTTGTGACCACCACTACAGACTTGGAATTTAATACCACTGCAATCTTGGAATGGTCTCAAGTTGTGGTTGAGATGTCGAGCCCATGAACTTTGGTTTTGAACTGGGGATGTCTCAGCCACAGCTTCAGACTCATCCCCAGTTCATAGTGTAATATAGAACAACACCATTGCTAGTTATCTCAACAACAGCTTGAGACTCATCCCCTTTCTGTAATGTGACATGGAACTGGGGAAAAAACATCATGGCCACTACTGTCTTTTAACTTCCTCCTTCAGACACGCGGGCAATAGACCAATTTAGGATTGTTTTGTCTCGACCACCATGTTGAAACTGGAAACCATGAATTTCTTTAGCATATAAAAATGTAGCTTATGACTGAAAGGTGTGGTGAATGTATTGTCATTAAACTTTATGACATCCTTCAGTCATAAGCTTCACATTTTTACTGCGAGTTGATACAACCATGACTAGGAAAATGCACCAGCAACTTTGCACCTACAGATAAGTGATCATTTTACTTTGTTTGTTGCAGAATAGAAATAATGCAAAAGTTGATGACTATGAAGTTTTCTTTTGTTGGGTTGACTCTCTGAATGTTATCATTACTTGCTTTGTCAGCTCTTTTCTTATTATCACCTGTAGCTTAAAACACTCATTCTGTCATTCACAATACTTTGAGACACCCACATAGCTTCTGCACTTAAAGTTGTTGGTTTTGATGCTTGTCTGAACTTGAAGTAAAACATGGTTTTTTACTGTTTAAATGCTTCAGAAAACATTTACCTTGCTGTCACAACTTTTAATAAGCATAAAATATGCTTCACTATTCAGACCAAACACTCTTGTACCCGCTGTGCTTTTTGTTTTATCTGCAAAAACATGAGATATCTCTCCTCCAGTATGCTTGTAAAACATAACTATTCTTGTTTAACTGATAATAGCATAAGCAAAATATATGAAACCCGATTATGTTTAAATTTTTGAAAATGTTAAATGCTTTTAGTGTGAAAACACACTGTTTCTTTAAAATGCATACCAGATTTTACCCATGGGGTTCGAGCATGGGCTCGTGACTCCCATGGGTCATTCTCAAAATAATAAACCCTAATTGACATGTACGTTTTATCATCATTACACACCCTATTCTGTCATCTTGAATGTATATCATCTTTTAGTGCAGCAGTATAAGATGTATTTGTTTAGACACTCTGCATTTAGGTACCTTTTGAAAACCAACATGAAGATATGAATTTTATCGTTTTGAAATCAGTACCCATAAGGTTGATAGATAATTATCGCCATTCCATTCTTGATGACTATTTTCTGTGCATGTCCCATCATTATGAATGCAAACTTATGCAGATATTGAGATTATCAATTTTTGTCCTTATTTGTAGCTTCCATATTTCTTTGTTATGCATATTGACTTGAAGATTTCAGCTTTTAAAACATGAGCATAATAGTATCATTTCTCTTAGAAAATATGTTTAATCTTTATGCAAGTGTTTTCAACTTTGATTTTCAAAAATGAAATTTTGACAGATGTCTTGAAACAACAAACACATGAAGAGGCACTTACTGTAACAACATTTCTGAATCTCTCTTATTTACATGAAGATAGTGAACTTTCAGATTCTTTCAATTCTGCATTTTTCTTTGTTCAGGTGCCTCCTGTAGCATCTTTTGAATTTCTTCATGTGTCTGCATCTTATCCTTCTCATGTATGTGAGTATTAATCTTCTGAGATGTAAATGATTCCCTTCTTCATGTAATGGGTTATGTGAAGTTCGAGCACGGGCTCATGACATCCATTGCATTATTCTCCCCTGCTTACTGCATTTACTCACACATATCTGCCCACTTGTACACAAAACATTGTTTAATTTATTAGGTCATCAAATCATATGCATCAATTAACATTTGTGAGTGAATGTATGCCAAGATGACATTCACTCATGAGTGTTGGTTGGTTTGTATCATTTTCTGAACTAATAGGTTAACCAAATTCTGAAAATCATTTTCTCAGATGATATGCTAAGTTTGCTCAGATATCTGATTCGTTAGAAAAGAATAATAAATCAAAGTGATCATAAATAGAAAAAGGTTTCATGTTTGGAACAAGTCCCTTTAATACTATTTTTTAGATACTATGAATAAATGTTTTCTCATTACATTGTTTTCATCAGATTAATATGCAGTTTTTAGAAAAATTGATTGTATGTTGTTTGTGTTGCATGTATTGCTTAGATCCAACTGGATCTAACACCCCACTTTCTTCTCTTGATGCAAGTACACTCTAAGGAACCTAAATGCAGATGTAGAAACTAACCACAAGGCAATGCATGGGACCCCTACTCCATACTTTCAATTATGCATTCTATTTTGCAATGTACTATTACTGATATGAAAGGAAAGATGAAACAATACTTATACCAAACATTCAGCTTGAATGCACAATGTAATTGATCAATTATAATTTGGAAATTCTTAAGTGAACAACTCTTAGAGTACAAATAATAACTTCTGAAAATGAATGTAGTGGTAGAATGTTTATTAATAATATCCAAAGGATGATATTAATGGGACTTTTCAAAAATGCAATTTTTTCCTATTTGTGGTTATGTTGATGCAATGCTGAAAATTAGGGTAACAGAACCAACACAACTAGTCAATTTGGGTACAGATGAAACTCCACAAATAGTACACTTGGTTGAGTCCTTCTCACCAATAGAAAAAGAAGCTTACACTAAGTTCTTATAGAAAAAGAAGATTAATTTTGCATGGAATTATTCAGATATGCCAGGATTGGACATTAATCTTATCATGCATCACTTGTCCATAGCTCCAAATGTCAAAGCAGTTAAACAAAAATTGAGAAAGATGCATCCTCACATAGCTCTTCTAGTCAAAGAAGAATTAGAGAAACTCCTTGGTACAAAATTCATAAGAGCCATCACCTATGCTGAATGGATATCAAACACTGTACCAGTTTCCAAACATGACAAATCCATTCGAGTTTGCACAGATTTTAGAGATCTCAATAGAGCATGCCCAAAGGATGACTTTCCACTCCCCAATATAGACATGATAGTGGATATGACTACGGGTTATAAGGTTTATTCTTTGATGGATGGTTTTTTCGGGTACAATCAGATTAAGATAGCTCTTGAAGATCAAGAAAAGACTGCATTCACTTGTGCATGGGGTACCTATTGTTGGAACGTTATGCCTTTTGGATTAAAAATGTAGGAGATACCTATCAACGAGCTATGACACTATTTTTCATGACATGATGCATAAAAACATGGAAGATAATGTGGATGACACCTTGGCCAAGTCTAAACAAAGAGATACACACTTAGATGATTTGGAAGTCATTCTAGATCGCATGGAACAATTTCAACTAAGGTTGAATCCTAAAAAGTGTACATTTGGAGTCACCTATGGAAAATTACTTGGATTCATCATTTCAGCAAAAGGAATAGAGGTGGACCCTGAAAAAGTTCAAGCAATCATAGATATGCCACCTCCTAGAAACATTATTTAAATGAGGAGTCTTCAAGGAAGTCTTCAATCTATAAGGAGATTTATTTCACAACTGGCACATAGAGCTCAAGCCTTCAACAAGAACTTACACAAAGGAGTCAAATGTGTTTGGAATGAGGATTGTCAAAAGAGCGTAGATCAAATAAAGAAATGCTTGGCAAATCCTCCTATTTTAATGCCTCCTATCCCAGGGAAACCACTTATTCTATACATTTTGAGTAACATAATCTTCCTTGGGGGAATTACTAGCTCAACTTGATGAAAATGGGAAAGAAAGAGCAATATACTACATTAGTCGTACTCTTGTTTCATATGAGGTTAACTACACTAGCATTGAGAAAGTTTGCCTTGATGTTGTGTTTTCTTCCCAAAAGTTGTGACATTACATGCTTGCGCACACTATACACCTCATAGCAAAAATAGATCCACTCAAATACTTGCTAAGTAAGGTTGCCCTCACAGGTAGACTTGCTAAATGGATGATCATACTTTCAGAGTTTGACATAGAGCACATTGAGCGTAAAGAAATCAAAGGATAAGCTATATCAGATCAATTGGTTGATTTCCCATTACAAGATGATGCACCCATTCAAGCTGACTTCCCAGATGAGCACCTCATGTATATGACTGAAAGAACATGGAAGATGTTCTTTGATGGATCCTTTATGCAAAAAGGTTCAGGAGCTGGTGTGTTGTTTGTTTCTCCTCATGAGTACATGATTCCTAAGTCTTAAAAATTATTGTTCCCATGTACAAACAATATTGCTGAGTATGAAGCTCTAATAAATGGAATTAAGATGGCCATAGAATGGAGAATCATAGAGTTACACATCTATGGAGATTCATAACTGATAATCAACCAAGTTAATGATAAATATCAAACAAAACATGATAAAATGGTAGCTTACAAGAAAATGGTTGATTCCTTGAAATACTACTTCACATTTGTCACATTTCAGCAAATCCCTAGAGCAGAAAACAAAGCAACTGATGCTATGGCTACACTTGCTTCACTCCTTCAGTTAGATCAACATGAATCCAAATTTGAATTCCTAGTGGAAGAGCTACATCACCCTATCTATGACTCCCAAGATTTGTACCCTTGTTGGTCATGAGTCATCCCGTTATGGTGCC
Source organism: Thuja plicata (assembly GCA_018584345.1). NCBI lineage: Eukaryota > Viridiplantae > Streptophyta > Pinopsida > Cupressales > Cupressaceae > Thuja > Thuja plicata. The sequence continues at coordinate 127,783 of MU223780.1, read as the reverse complement.
ATTTATTCATACCTTCATGATGGCATTATACCTGAAACCTTTAACCGATCTGAACACAGAAACCTTACCCGAAATGCCTCTCACGATTCCCTTATTGCTGGTGATTTGTATAGGAGGGGTCTAGATAGAACACTTCTTAGATGCTTAGAAAAGGAAGAATCCAACCAAGTGTTAGATGACATTCACGAGGGCATCTATGGGGGACATTCCAATGGTCTTTCCATGGCCTGAAGGTTTCTTAGGGTGGGGTACTATTGGCCTACGATGTAGATTGATGTAGTAGCTTTTGCAAAGTCATGTGAAAAGTGTCAAAAACATGGTAACCTGATACATGCTCCAAGCAATGAGCTCATTCCTTCTATATCCCATTGGTCATTTCAACGCTGGGCCTTTGATCTTGTTGGGCAGATTCACCACAACTCATCAGGTGGACACAAGTTTATTATCACTGCTACTGATTACTTCACTAATTGGGTAGAAACTATCCCACTTTCTGTTGCCTTAGGCAAGACAGTTTCTCTATTCATTTTGAACCATATCATCTGTCGATATGGAGTGCCTTCTGAGATTATCACTGACAATGGAGGCCAGTTCAAAAATAAGGACCTTAAACAACTCTGCACGAAATTCAAGATTAAACAACATTGGTCCTCCATTTACTTCCCACAAGGAAATGGTCAAGTAGAGGCATCAAACAAGACCATTCTTAAAATCTTGCATCGAACAGTGTGTAAGAATGGTAGAGATTGGCATTTACAGATAAATTTGGCTTTGTGGGCCTATAGAACAAGTATTCGTACTCCTACTGGGGCTACTCCTTTTGCCATTGCATATGGTTCTGAAGCAATGTTACCTTTGGAGGTTGAGATTCCTTCACTTCGAGTTTCTTTCCATGGTCTAGTTACAGATGAAGACTACCGTGCCATGAGACTTCAAGAGTTAGAACTTCTAGATGAAAAATGTCAAGCATCATTTGACCATATGAGGGTTTATCAAAAGCGCATGTCCAAAGCCTTCAACAAAAAGGTTCGCACTAGAGAATTCTAGGTAGGAGATCTTGTCCTGCGTGAAAATCCCAAAAATCAATAGCATAGAGATCAAAAGGGAAAATTTGAACCTAATTGGCTTGGACCTTACATCATTACAGTAGCTTTTGGGTCAAGTGCTTATTTACTGTCTACAAAAGAGGGAGAGCAGCTCCCTGATCCTATCAATGTCTTGCACCTGAAGAAGTTCTATCCATGATGCACATTCTGTCTGGGGGCATACTTTGTACATAATTATTGATCCTGAAAATTTAAAAAAAAAAAGATATATTGTCAAAAACTCTAAAAATCGAAAAATGTCCTGAAAAATGATCATCTTAGTGAAAACCTAGCAATAGGCACTTTGATGTATCTCGAAAAAAATTATATATTCCAAAAATGCAAAAAACAAAAAATTCAAAAATTCAAAAATTCAAAAAAAAATAGAAAAAGTGCCTTGGTGAAAACCTGGAAACAGACGCCTTGATAGCAAAAATTCAAAAAAATTATAAAAAGTCCTGAAAAAAAAGAAGAAAAAAATGAAAAAAATGAAAATGAAAAAATTGTAATAAAATCCAAGTGGTGAAAACTTGGAAACGGGCGCTACTTGAGGCCTTTGCACCCCACTTTTTTAGCGTGTGTCTATGACACTTAGCCTTTCTCCATCATGCCTTGTCCTTGTGGCCTTGGTTTGGAATTGGTCTTTGTCTTTGTCTAGGGGGCATAACTGTGTTAGCTTTGGTCTCTTGAATGCATTGGTCTTTAGGACACCTCACAAATGGTGTTTTTCAACACCACCCCAACTATATTTTTCAATACAACCCCTGACATTGAGTGTTTTTCAACACTTATCAGTTTGGTATTACCCATTTTTGTCATGTGGTCTTACCTGCTTGCAAGAATTCAATCCTTATCCTCGGAACTAAGTATCAGTTAACACACTTAAATTTTTAAACACAACACTTAATGCTTGAGCTATGTCATGATCTTTTCTTTGTGTGCTAGCTGTTATTGATTTTCGTTGAGTTTCCTTGTCTAATAAGTCTCTCTAGGATGCATAGCTAGAGGACTTGGGGCATGGAACATGTTTTTATTTGCTTCCTTCTTTATGCTTAACTATTTTTGCACAACCGTTCTGCTGGTCATCCTGGCCTTTATGCCTTGATGCGAGCGTGGTTTTTCTATATTAAATTGGGTAAGCTAACATCACAGTCATCTTGACCTTTATGTCTTTGATGCTTATGTTAGAATCTTTCAACATTCCAATCTGATATCAATCACATTCATATCTTCATAGTTGCGCTTGTGACTAGTGATGATTGTGTGATTTTTCGATGTCCATTAATAATGGCCCAATGATGAAAATAAGTTCCTTAACATTCTCTAATGAATGATGAACACAAAATCCTATGTTACAGTTGCTCTATTGCAAGTACACCTTTGCATTTTCTGGTAGCTTGCATTGTTAGACTTCATGTTAATTTGCATTTTTAGGCTGCATTATGACTTGTAGGCTATATTTTTAGGTTGTCACTTAGTATCGGGCATCTAATGCTGCCATCCTTGAATCAACCTCTCTCTTAGACTGTCAATAGGCATCAGGCATATCCAATGCTACTTTCATAAATCAACCTTTTTGGCACTCTTTGGGATGTACCTCAATATATAGAAGACTGTTAAGTCCTACTCTATTAAGAGACTTGATGCTTCAATGGTTAAACTGAAACAAAATGACCTGTTTCTAATGCAACTTGAATTGCAGATTTTCAGATCTATTTAAGTACATTACCTCTCTGATCAATGTATCAATTCAATTCTTTTGTGCTCCATACTTTATGCTTTGTGATGCTTGTGCTTACTGTTCATTGGTGTTTGCAAAATTCCTTAGCTCTCCTTCAGCTTGATTGATCAGTACTGCATGAAGTTGTTCTTCATCAGTTTCTCTTTAGCATCCTCTTTCTATTCACTCCCCATTAATCCCCTTTTCATGTGATATGAAAATGAATTAATCTTGTCTCTTATATAGACATGATATTCACTATTTCTTGATTCTTGATTCTTGGCTTAAAAAACAATCTAGCCAATTTGATTTAAAGCATAACTCCTGATTTGTCTTGTAGTTATCTTCATGCGAACTGTATAAATCAGCTTTAAATAAATTACTTAACTCTGGTTGAATAAAACAAAGAAAAAAACCAGTTAAGTCTATCTTTGGCTCTTTCCAGCTAGATATTTTGTCATATTTTGAACTCTCTGTTCCGTCGGTCAACTCTTTAGTTAGTCGCCAGTTACAACTACCAGTTCTGTCGGTGTGACTCTAGTTAGCTTTGGGATCTCCGTCCATTGAGCATCATTGGATTTTTACTCATTGGGCAACTCTATTTTCAGCTCATCGGGCATCCTGTGGTTTGCTTCGTCGGGCAACACTGTCTTCTGCTCGTCGGGAATCACTGTGAATTTTCTTCTTTGCCTTTACCGATGGTGTGCACTCCGTCAGTGTTATTTGTCACTTAGTGAATACTTGACTTTTATGCATTGCTGAAAGCATAACCTTTGTTCCATTGATTCTCTGAAGTATTTGGCATTATTTACATGACCATACAGATGATATCAAGTTGACATCAATGACAATACAAACCATTAACTGATTTAATGCCTTGCATTATCTTCAACTTAACATTATCAAACATTTAATCAGTTACATGTCATCAATGATAACTAGTTATAAATTAGCCTCTCAATCTTGAAATAAATCTCAAATTCCAGATTTATTTTAGGGTTTTATATTTTCATGGACATGAACAGTAGCTCTGAGGGCATCTTTTCTTTCAAGTCTTCTCCAAACAATTGACACCAACCATAGTATGTATATTGAAAAAACAACATGAAATCTCTCACGCACAATGGTTCTCTTAGTGTAATTGGAATGGTTATGTTCTTCTCTCCTCTCTTTTGTAATAAGCCACCTCATCTACCTTAAATGTTTTTACAAGTCTTGAATACTCCATTTTTAAATCCTCCCTATCAATTATAGTGATAGCTTGTTTATTTAGCATGAAACAAATGATGATAATAAATCTGGTAACAACCAATATGGGCAATCCATTTATAGCCCCAACTGTCCTAGTTTTATGGGAATAATGGTATGCCAGTGCTTGGACCAATTCTATATCTACAAAGACATTAGGGACAATGCATTTGGCCAAGTCTATATTTATTAGAAAAATAAAAATAATAAAATTGAAGAGAAAGGAAATTATTTAATCCAATGAGTTAGGTTTAAGAAATATTACCATGAATTAAAAAAAACTAGGAGCATACACCAATAGAGAACAAGAACCAGGAGACAAGATTTTTGAAGGAGGAAAAGTGTGAAAAAAAACCCGTGAATTATGAAATGGAAAATGCCTGAGAGAGAGAGAGAGAGAGAGAGAGAGAGAGAGAGAGAGAGAGAGAGAGAGAGCGAGCTAAGCTCATACA
>MU223780.1:97233-110753 GCA_018584345.1 Thuja plicata | reverse complement strand
GAGAGAGAGAGAGAGAGAGAGAGAGAGAGAGCTAAGCTCATACAATAATATTTGAGAAGAAGAATTTGTCTTGTGTTGAAGAGAGAAGGAGAGCCATCTCTTTAATAGAGAGGTGAGGAGGGAGTTATGTTGTAACTCCCATTTTTATGTATGCCACATTTCAATAGTGTGTGAGACAAGTGTAGGATTCCTCATAAGGAGGAATATTTAGAATAAGAAATAACATATAAGATATCTTGGTTTATCCTAGTAAATATGACAGCCATGGAAAGATTAATTCTAACAATATTCCACATCAAGGTTATACATAGGGACTTTCCTATCTTTGTTATTATAGAAGAACCAAAATAAATTTATTCCATTTATGGGAAAATTAGCATCTTTACAAGAACCAAATTTATCAGTAAAAAAATTATTTGCACCTATATCCTCGGAACCTGGTAATGCATCTAGCATGGCCTTTTATAATGGTCTTTTGACAAGTTTTGGTTCATTAACTTTATTTTTGAGCTTTCTTCTATTTCCTTTTTCTTAGGCATCTTTAAGAACTAATATTTAGCTTAGAATTGGGTACTTACTTGCAATCTTCACTTGCATAATTTGGTTTGACTTTGTTGCAGAGTCGCAGATCTCTTCTTATCACTCCTTCAACTTTGAATGAAAATAATTAAACACTATGTCTCATATAAATGCCACATCTTCTCACATTTAGTTCCTTCATGTGAAATTATGACTCTCCCTTTTTCTCAAAATTTGAGCTTAATTGTAGATTACCACCTTTTTATTATCATTTTTGTCAATTCACAATAACAATTCTTAGACTTCCTTCACATCCTATGATTTAGCGCATTATCATTATTTTGCTGGCCAAAACCAGGTCCTACATAATAAGTCGCGATGCCATGAAAAAGGACCACCATAGCATCTTATTCTTCCTCACAAGATCATGAGCTTTAAACATTTCCCCCACTATACGCCACGAGGATGTGACAAACATCCACTCGCGGTGTCACAAGTCTAACTGACGGTCTTCAAAATTTGCATGAGGGTGCAATCAGAAAATTTTGTTTACCTTCAATTATTGACATGTGGCCCACCATCACTTTCCCATAGGCTAAAGGTCTTAACTATTTGATCAATTCGCAAGGATGTGACAACACTTGTATCACTACCCATGCAACCTCGCAACCACTAGTTGTCATCCTAAGGATGCGAAACAATTGCAACGTCACAACATATTTTGCTAAAAGAACTTAACCTCCACGAGGATGAGATAAACATGTTTAAAGCACATGTAAAAATATATAAGAAATTAAATTAAAATATATCCTAACTACGAACACACTAGGAAAATCAAATATGATGGGCCGACAAATGGACACTTTAAAATTGTGCCTAAGTATATGTCTAATCGTTCAATAAGTGTTAAAGTAGGCACCACTTATGACGTAAATACAAATATTACAAAGCACCTAAGTTGGAATTGGTTTCTTCTGCTAGGGGCCAATTGTGCCAGACATAGCGTTGACATGGTAAATAACGTTGGTGTTTCAAAAAAATGGAGGAAAAATACATTAAAACATTGTGTGAAAGAAAAAATAGAGAAAAAAGGGAGCTAATCATAGGGATTTGTTGTAGTGATATATTAAGGGTGGCCTATCTTTAGGTCTTGTGCTAATGTGATATAAGGATTCATTATGTATGACCTATATTTAGGTTTGGTGGTAGTGTGATAAATGTAATTGTAATATCTTTTGTATTGAAGCTGACATATTTTGTGGCTTGGATGACATATGTAATTATCTTATTGCATGAATATATAAATAGAGAAATAATTTTGTATTTGAAGAGAGTGAATATGAGTGAGTGTATATGTATGTGTGGGTATCCACTTTTGTCGTAGCGGTATATAAACAGAAGCAAGTTGAGAGAAGTGTTATGTGATATCAAGAGAAATCTCTACATATTGTGTTGCAATAACTTGGTGTATATATTAGAAGAAGATTTGTATCAGAAATGTTGATGTCATTGACTACTATGTTATCAATTAGAATTTTTTCATGCATAGGCAGATGCAACTCTATCAGTTATCAGTTCACTTTTTGTCAATAAAACATTTTGTATTGGTAGTGAGCCTATTTGTATTGGCAGTTAGCCTTTCTTATTTCTAGATAATTGGCCAAACCAGTGTAATCACCCAAAAATGGTCTAGCAAACCCATGGCCCCCTTTTCTCAAATATTTGGTCTTAATAAATCCTAAATCTAAGACAATATTTCCAGACTCTAAATTATTGAGCATTTAATCAAACTTGCTTATATAATTTTAATCCTAACTTGTTGAATCAAATAATCAAATATCAAAGCCTAAACCCAAAAAGCATAAAAACATTGGGATAAAATCAAAAAGGTCCTAAGTCTTAAAAAGTGAACCCATTCACACATGGTGTGCACTCAAAAATCAAATAAAACAACTAAAAGGGAGAAAATACCAAATTTGTCTTATTCTCCACAAAGTTGACCAATCCAAATCCCTTTATCATTTCACATGGATCGAGAGGAATTGCATCTCTACCATTGATCAATTCTTTTGCCTCTTAATCTCAACCACTCATTCCTTGGAATCTTCTATAAAAGGGATAGTTCCCTTTTCTCATGGCTAGACACGCTGGTAGTTCATAACAAGAAGATTTAGAGTAGAGTTACTATGCTATTTTAAGTCTAGAGTTCCTTAGTGAATTATTAGTTCTTTTCTTTCATGCTAGTTTCTTGCACATCTTGCATTGTTAGCTTCATTTATTAGCTTAGATGGCATTCTAGTTTCCTTCTTAAGCTTAATATAGATGCATTGTTCTTCTCATTTGGTAGCTTAATCTTGCATCTTAGTTCTATTCCTCACAATGTTATACATTTAGTTTGTTAGTTCATGCATTTCTATTTTTCAAGCTTTCAAGAGCAAAGTATGCAAGTCTATGCATCTTGCTCCATCTTGCATTGAATCTTCTGTTTTGGAGTAGTCAAGTCACTGATTTCTCTATGTCTAATCTGATGGACAACTATGAGAATCACACTCGCTTCAACTAGGAAGCAATGGGCCGATTTTAAGGGTTTTTATTTTTGTGGTTTGAGTCTCATGTTTTGCTAACCCCTTAATGTAATGGTTTATTGAAGTGTTTGGTTGCAGATTCTAATCTCACATTTTACCACACAAATTTTTGGCGCCCACCGTGGGGCAAAAAGTTGCGTTTTGCTCCATTTTCATGATTTCTTGCATATTTTTGACAAAATTGCGCTTTCTGTCATACTGCATTGTGTTCTCTATCATATGAAAAATTGCAGATTAGTACTTTGTCGTCTAACAACAGTTATATTATTGTATGATCTTTTATTTCCTATCTTTTGTCGTATCAGAGCATTATATTTTTCGTATGAGGTTTTGTTTTGTCGTATGAGGTTCTGTTTTGTCGTATGGAATCTACTATATTGTACAAATTTTAATGCCATGATCTATTCTGTACTTTGTTGTTTCAGAAACATCAAGCATTTTTTAGGGTTTCTCTTGGGCTAATTTTTGCTTTCTGATATTTTGCATGTCTTCTGTGGTCAGTTTACTATCTATTTTTGCAGCCCAACTGGTTTTTGTAGAACATTTTTGAGGAAGACACGCTTGACAAAGCCATATTTGCACACTATTTTGATAAAAACTCCTAACGGTTTGTTCTTGTAGGACTCTTGTCAAAGGAAATTTGAGATTACTAATGGTTATGCTTGCAGGTTTCCTTGAAATCACATCAACCAAATGATTGTGCTTGTTAGAATTTTCTTTTTAGGCACATAGACTAACTAGAGAGATCTTTCTTGTTTGCTTTAAAGAAATTGTTAGGGGAGTATGCTCTCTTTCCTCTTGGGAAGATAAAAAACCTAGACTCACTTGTTTTGCATTAAACAATTAAATCTTTGGGAAAGAACTTAAAGCATGTCTTGTGTGTGTGGAGAAAAGGATACTGGATAGGAGAGTATGCTCTTTTCCCCTTGAGGGAGAATCAGAAATCTAGACTCCTTTTTGTCGCCAATCCATTTGATTTTCAAGTTAAACCTTTAGAGGGTCTGCCAAGGGAGAAATCTCTTGGGAACGACCTAAGTGGGGAACAAGCGGACCTGACTACTTCCACCCCACTATAATCAAATGCTTCCTTCAATCCAAAGAGATGGAAGACTTGGCTATTTCTATCTCTAATGCTTTCTCACTTGTAGGGCCTCATTACCCCAGTCTTGCTAAGAAAGAACTACATTTGATTGGGCGCTTGTAGGGCCATCTTGGTCTCAATCTTGTTTACAAGGCTATAAGGGAGATACATTCAACTTGTGTAGGGCTGAGAGGTCTGAATCTTGCTTGCGAGACTATACATTTTGGGTGCTTGTAGGGCTATATGCCTTAATTTTTCTTGTGAAACTACAAGGGGTATTCATGAACAGATGAACTTACTAGACACCTCTTAGATAGATGCTACCCGATCTACCTCTAAAAGTATCACAATATTTGTGCAAGGATCGATCCAAGTGGACTTTACCCGGATCACACCAAGATTTTACACCCAACATATGTATTCCCAAGGATGTCTAAAGCATGAATGTGGCATGGGGGAGCTTATGCGATTCAAGAATTGAGTCTCTTTACAAAAACCACAACGTGCCTAGTTCCGACAAAAGCCAATATCACTTTGTGTGAGGCAAAGGAATATCAAGCGTGGGAAAATATTGTGATACTAAGCCAAATTGACTATAGGGTAGAAAGTGTTTGGTTCTTCACACTTTGTGTTTGATATGCTTGTACACCTTGAAACTTGACATATCCTTCAAACAAAAACATTTTGACAGCAGACAACAGTAAACATCAAGATTTTCATCTCAAATATTAGGCAAAATTTTCCAAAATCTCTTTCACACAAGTGGCAAACTGTTCCAGAGTCTTTTTTCATTTCAGACCATAGCATTTGTCGTATGACAGCATATCTAGAGGGCAGAAACTCGTATGAGGACTCATGTATTGTTGTTTGAGAACCCCTATATTGTCGTATGAGACCTTAGTTTAAATCAGTCCAACATTAAGATCTTTGTCATTTGGTCACATTCTTGTAGCAGCTACTATTATATCCTGTCACGGTCTTTTTAGATTTTGAATATGGTGGCTATACTTGTCATTGTCCTTTTGTCCTAGCTTTTCACGACTCTCTCTATCATATTGACTCTTTGCTCTTGGTTCTTTATCAACTTTGTCGCAAGTGTCGTCTAGCAGGTATTCAGACCTTGAACACACAGTACCTTGCACAAGTTCAACAACCAAAAAATTTGTTTCTTCATCAATCAAATCTCTAAGCTTTGACATTTGACTTGACACCTTGATCCTCTATAGACGTTAGTCACAGATTGTCTTCTATGTATCACATCTGGACATGTGTCTTCTACTTATATCTAAAGCTATGTATCACATGTGGACATGTGTCTTCTACTTATATCTAAAGCCTCATAAAAAATATAATGCTTAATTGTACTTAGGGTGGTTAGACATACACCTGCTTCTTATATTTATATTGAAAATTTAGTACTACTCCATTGAAATTATTTAATTTTCACCAAACAGATTAATTTTTTTTATCAAATAACAATTAGTAGCTTAAAAAGTAAATCCATTTTGCTACAAATTATGTTCTTACATATTTTTAAAATAATGGTAACCTATTAAAATTTTCATGTCAAGTTGTGTAACTTTGTTTTTTTTAATTGCCACTTAAGAACCTAGTTTGATCCACCATGATCCTGCACATACCCAAACTTAGACTACGAAAATAGCTATTATTCTATTTCTTCGATAGATGCATGCTCTTTTATCTTAATTTTTAGGAAGTTGGCGATCAAATATTTCTTAATCCGTACACCATGGACCTTGAGATTAGTAAAGAGTGGAGGAAGCAATGTGAGTGTGGTAGTGGCAGATGGTATCAAGGTTTTATAAATGTTTGTGAATTTATGCTGAATGAGTTTATAAAGTTAAAGAGAACAAATTAAAACATTGAACAATGGCATTTCCTATCTTTTACTCTACAACCCTCTCCATTTTGACATGTTAGATTCCCTAGCTTCACAATTGGTTTTTAAAAAATGAATTTTGGTGTTGTAGAAAACAAAGAAATTATGGAAAAGTTTCATATTTATATGAATATAATATACTTATTATCATTTATTTAAATAATATCATTATAGTATTAATTATTTTTAAATAATAATTACATATTAATTAGTCGATAGGCTTCTCTTTGAGGTTTCTTGCAATCGGGATTATCTCATGCTTGTAAACAACTACTGGAAAATGGTTTGTCAATCATGGTTTATGGTGATTTGATAGTTCATCCCCTCACGTCTGACAAGGTCAGATACAGAAACAAATTGACTTGTCAACTTTGCACTTTTTCAATCTAGTCTCATAATGAGATAAATTGTGTTCCCCTATTATCTACATCGTCATTTGCAGTGAAAACTAGCTCAACTAATATCTTAAAAATCTGGGTTACTCTTCATTATCTCTCATTAACAACTTTCCCATTGACTCAGATCTTTGCCTTTCATCTACTAATCTAACTAGTTATTAGGGTTTTATTATGCTCTTCATAACACATTGTATTACTTTTTTTTAATAAAAATTTTTAATCCCTTTTTTATTAAAAATTTGAATCCATGGAGTGAAAGCGAGAGATGTCATAATTTTGGTTGAGAATTCGCCATTTATAAATTCACAAGGAGACTATTGTTCAAGGTTTCTCCCTTACATCCTTAGGGCATCACACCGAGTTATGTTTTTGATTTCTCGCAAATATTAGGGGTTGATATATTGTTAAAGTATAGTGTGTGCGTTTAATTTTGTTAAAGCACATTGTGTACCTGAAAGATTTCATTTACCTAATAATATCTTCATAGGAAAACCTAACTTGTTGGAGCTCAAGGCACCCATCAAGATCTGTGGACAGTTTCTAAAGCTTCCATTTTTTTTAGGATTTGACTTAAATTTAAGGTGTAGAATGTGGGTTCTTATAATGGTATATGTGCAAGGTTTATAGTAATGGATTTTGGGGTTGTAGGGTTTGGTTCATCTAATTTATTCGATTTGGATGTTTGTTAATTGATTGATTTAGGCTTAAATGAATATAAATATTGGGTTTTCTCTCATTTTAATAGTAGCGGATGTGTTATTACGTTTCTTTTAGAATGGATTTTGTTAATATAATTTTATCTTTTGAATATTGTTTTTTATGGGTTTCTTTGCAATTTCCATGGTCGCCAACTTAGGGTTTAAGTGAAGGAGACATCTCTTCCCATTCTAACCACCCTCTTCAACATGGAGATACACAGTGTACAACTACTCTAACATAACATGGTTTCCCTATGAAGACCATTGACAGCTGACTAGAAATATCTTCCTGATGGAGCTCTTCAATGCCAAACATCTAGAATCGTACGACTATATCTAAGTGGAGGGGGTAGCATGCATTGTGGCCTTTTTTTTAGAAGTTGCATCGTCACTTAGCCTATCGAGCTCTAGGAGGAGACTTCATCCATGAGCAACAATATTATTTCATGGATGGTTTTGGGGTGGTGATTTTCGGATGAGAATAGCAGTAACAAGATCAAGCCTCGTGAGTTTACATATGTCATTTTCAGTGCAATGGCGGTAACAACTATTAGTTAAGACTAAAATATTTATTGAGACATATTTAAGGGTATTAAATTTTAATAGCACATTACCTTGATATATTCATTTTCATTAATTCCTTGATAAATTTTATTTCTATCTTAATGAATGGGTGTATATAAGAATAATTTCTTTACCCAAAAATTAATAAGACACGAGAAACTTTACTTTCTATTTTCTTTAATATAGTTATATGGTGCAGTCATGGCTATAGTTTCCCCAATGGAGATGGTCCAACTATGAAACAAGAGTCAACACAATGGAAACAACCAACTCGGAGATAAGAATAGACAATCAACATGCTACAACAGATCTTCACATTATCATAGAATCATATATTTACATCATATTGGCCTACAACATGCATATTACAAGTTTTTGGCATACATGTCAGATTACAACAAAAATCTATATTTAAACCCTAGTGCTAACCTTCCAAGGCTCTCCTCAGAACTCCCTTCTACCACTACCTAAACAAAGATCAAGAGCCTCAATATATAGAGCCCTCGCAACTCATAAGTCGGGCAAATCAATTATATTTCCCAAGAATAAGAAACATAATACAACAATATAGGTTAGAACCCTAAATAATAAAGATCTCAATGCCAAGATGTAGAAATGATGCACTATCTAAGAGAGACGTCGGCCAAAGATCCAGGAACATCAAGATATGAGCCACTAAGCTTCGTCGATCAGGAATTTCCTCACAAGACCGAAAAAACTTCATTTGGTCGTTAGAACATGAAGAACATGCATAACTGACCATCAATCTTTAATATTTCCATAGCAAAGTTTCCAAATGAGGTGTGAACCCAGACATAGGTAAAACATGATGTCCAGAACAAACCCTCAAGTTCGCAGCAACAAATGATCTAAAAACCAAGGAGCACAACAAGAAACACAAAACTACTAACTAAAACAAAACTAAGAACAAACAGAAAGGGAAATATTTGTGGGTGACGCAAGATTGTCAACGACCCAAGGATGCTCCCGCATCATTATGCATAAACTTACCAATGTATATCACTATTTGGCTTTCAACTCTGTTTTAATAAAGGGATTCATTATTATCAAAACTTGTTTATACATTTACATGTTTGTTGTTCATTTATTATTTACTTGTACAAGAAATTGTTATGCAAAGATCAATTCTGGCAAAATTAGAGATTTGTCATACTAGATACACTTTAAAAAATATTTGTCTTTTCAATGATGTATCACCTTTTCATATCCGTTGTTTTAAATGTAGATTTCTTCAATTTAAAGGTGTTTCAAATCGTCATAATGGATTTGTTTTCCACATTAAAACTGCAATTTTGGATTGAACTCATATTATTGTTGACTAGCACAGGCAGCTTTGTCACACATTTGAATGTGTTGAATGATTGTTTCAATGAAAATTAAGGATGAATGAATGGAAACTACTCTTTGTGCCCTCAAAGGAATAGGACATTTGCATTGATTCAAATCTTCTCAAGCAATTCTACCAGGTAACATTAATAATCCATGTTAATATGGAAGTGAATTCATCCAGTTCTCTTATTTTGTAAACATTTGGTATTCTTTTATTTTCACTTCTCCTTTAGCAACATTGTTTTAACTTTTCTTGAATTGATTCAAAATAATGTTCACTTCTCTTAAATTGAAAACTGTTTTCTCTTCTTATTTCCATTGTGCACATGTTTACTAGTGATTTTCTAAATTTTGTTAACTTGTCACAACATTATTTTGATAATTACTTGCTCCTCGAGGTTAAATTAATATAGTTTTTTTTTTTTTTGAGAGACATTAACATTAAGAAAACAATTAATATTTAAATTTTTTATTTTTTCCTCTAACTTTTATTCAAAAATTGATGTGAGTCCAATTTATATTTTTCCAACAAACTTCTAATAATATATATTTTTCTCCCAATTTCAAATTTCATATTGCTTGACTAACATCTAGAAAAGACTTAGTTTTACCTTGTGTGTAAACCATCCAATTATTTTTGATATTTAAAGTAGCAAAATTAAGGTACTGTCCTTCTAATACAACAGCCAGTAGATTATCATTTTCAGCACATTAACAACACACTAAACAAACCTAAAAAACAGTCAAACTAGCCATCCAATTGTTAAAAATGTGGGGAAAAAAATTAAATGAGATGCTTTGTTTATCTTTCAAAGTTCAATGTATGTTTACATTTTGTTGCAACAATTCAGTTGTTCTGGTACATATTTTAACCAAAGCAGCTTTTCAACCATATCATATAATACCTTGCACATATCAGAGGACTCGGGACACCATAAAAATTGGAATACTACCAGGCAAATTTCACTGCAAAAGGCATAGCTTTTTAAAATGTCTATATATATTATAGACTGTACAGTTTAGAAAAATAAGAAAAGGCTTGTTTAGCCAAAGCTTTACAGAAAGAAAACATCCGAACCTGCAAAGGCATAAGACAATTTTCATCTATACAAATTGTCAGGTCACAGAAAATCCAGTCATGTTACTTCTTCTGCTCACACTACTTGTTCTGATTCAGAAAAATAAATTTTAATTATGAATATCAATTGAAGTTCTGATGTGGAGAATTCTGAAGCTACTTGAAACAAGGCTGCATGTCACTCAACTCTGGTTATATTTTCAACTCCAAATGAGCATACAATTCCAACTTTAGAATGATGTTTTTAAGCACACATCAGAAAACTGTAAGCAAGTAACCCACCTCCTTCTGCATTCCTGGAAGTTCTCCTGGAAGTTCCTGAACCACTAATTGAAGCCATGTTCTTGTCTCTTACTCGTAGCCACTTGAAACCTTTCTTGAAAGACTGCATAAAAGCCTTGAGGTCCTGTAGATTGCTGTCATGAGATGTTGAAGAAGTAGAAGCCAATTCTTGCTGCTGGAAATATGGTGCTCTGCCCTCTGAAAAAGTTCTGAAGAAGATGGGTGAATGGAGAGAAACATTCCATCTGTCAGAACTAATTCTTGGGTCGAAATGAGTCTCAGAAAGCGTTGTAAATCCTTGACCTCTACTTGCAAGGGGATTGGAACATGGGCGTGCCTCCTCAATTGACGAAGAATATGTCCAAAGCTTCTCTCTGTCATTCACAGACGCCTGAGAATATGAGAGGCCTGGTGACCCTTTATGACAAAATGCTGCATAGCTGGAACTTCTGTGTAAACCACTCTTGGATGATTGAATAAGGTCTTCCGTGAAATCCACAACACCTCGATCATCAGTCGATGTGTAGAATTCAGATGGGTGGTCAGGATTTCCTCCAAGGCTAACCAATGAATGGCCTGTTGAATGTGAACGTCTAATATTCTGGCTGCGTTTCTCTTGAGGCCTTAAGCAACTCATTATTCCAAGAATTGGAGAATTAGTAGATGTGTTGTGCTCATTGAAAACTCTGGCTTGGTCTGCATTTGTTCTACAAGTACATAACCCTGCATCAAATGAATTCACTTCATTTGTTCCTCTGCCTTGATTGTTTGCTCTATCTTGCCCTGCATTCCTTGCTCCAATGACTACCACAACTTGCTCTGTTTCCTGTGATTGTGCCCCTGTTTGCTGAGGCAGAGCTTCCACATCAGATCTGAGCCCTTGTACTGCACCATGGGGCTCTGGAAGAAGACTGCATCGGCATAGGGGACAAGTTGTATGGGAATAAAACCACATATCAATGCAATCAGGATGAAATGCATGACGACATTTTGGCAGCAATCTCAGGGTTTCATCATCCTCGAATTCACTCAAACAAACTGCACACTCCTGTGCATGCTTTCCTTGCTTCAAACCCTTAACCGAAGAATATCTGAACAGGGGAAAAGTCTCAATTATACTCTCATCAAGTCCTTCAGAAGCTCTCATCCCCCCATTCCCACTACCTCCCCTCCTAGAATTACCCCTTGTGTCATCTCCATCTGAGGTTGTACAACGACGAAAAAAGATTGAGAAAAAACCTGTAAAAAGTAAAACTACGAAGAGAACAAGAAGGGCAATGGACATGGGGGGATTGAAACGTGCACCGATGTCATATGGATAGCCATAAGATCTTTCAGGCGCTAAAGAGCCATTGCTGCTCTTGTCCAATAAACTGAAACGAGGGACAGAGGAACCCAAATTAGATTGGTTATGATTATCAGACAAGAAGGCCTTGCCACTCAAGGTTTTAGTATTAGAGGAAGCCAAGACATCGAAGCTGTCATACTCCACCACAAGTATTCTTCGGCTCTTCATCATTTGTTTTCAAACTATTTAACTGGGCTTGCAGTTGAAACCCTCAGTAGTTTTATATACCTAAACCTTCTCGCACAATAACTAGTTTTAGCTCACTACCATGCAGTACAACTACAAACTCAAAATTTAACTCAAATGGGCGCCAAAGCCAACGCTTTCTAGCTTTAAATCAATGAGCACACATATGCAGGCAGGCCAAACCAACCAGGTGAATCAAAGAGGAGAACCCAAAGAACTTTTTCTGGAAACAACTCTGCAGGATTTTTGCTCCAAATTACTTCAAATTATTCTTCTTGGAAAATTTCCCCCCAAATTGAAACCCCAATCCCACAGACTTTCATCCAACCGAAATGATTAAACCCACCTATGTGTTTGCACAAATCTAGGCACACAAATACACACAGGGAACAAATTCAATGCAGGAACGATCACATAAGTGTTCAGGAAGCGAGAAGAAATTCAAAACCACACAGTAAACAATTCCTGAATCTTTGAAACTAAGAACACACTCTGCACACCTTCTCTATACACAATGTCTATGTACATCAATCCAAGAAATGCAAATCTAGAGCGTATTAAGATATTCATGACCCAGCCGTGTGGGCTCCACAGCAGTTACTAAGGAGTAACAGATAACATTTAATGGTAGCACCAAATGAAGCCTTCAAACCCAGAAAAGAATATCACCATAACAAGAACAGCAATTATTTAGTGCTTTCTCTTTATCTAACCACGATCTGAAAATGACAGTTACTTACTTAAGGCAGAACGCTAAGCCTCCGGATTAGCATTCCAGTTCAAGTAAGACGGGCCCGTTGATTCTGCTGCCGGGTCTCTGGTTGACGGTTTTCAAACAATCAGAAATACCCACGGACCTGAAAAACGTCCATGTGGATGCCCTGAAAAACGTCCATGTTGATGTGGGCATCCACAATATCGCCTTCATGTCAAATAAGTGGTCCGCACCCCTCCTTTGCTTGGGAAGCACGTAACTTAGCCTTCTTCAATTTAGCTTAACATAGAACATTCAAGAACCATTCTGGGTGGAGATCTCCATTCTCTATTTATGACTCCTATTTTGGGTGGAGATTGTCATTGAATTATTGATTTCATGGATATTCATGAGATTAAATAGTCTATGGAACCTAGAAAACACGACCCTTTTTAATGTGTGATATTATTTTGAATAGGAAGTTGGCCATTTTATCATTCTTAAATAATTGGTATATTTTGTCAATCTTCAAGTTATTTTTGTATTTGTATTTGCTTGGGAAGCACACAACTTAGCCTTCTTCAGTTTAGCTTCATCATTCAAAAGATTTCTTCATATTCCTCTGGAGCTTCATCATTCAAAAAACTTTCACAATCACTTTCAGGCACACCTTTTCTATTATACTCACCACAATATACGTATCCTCCTAACACTAGTACATTAGGCCTATATTTTAGACCAAACTTTTCGACGGCAGGCCAATTTGGCTTGTAAAACTCTTTTTTTTTTGTTTATGCTCCCGAAAATGTCGAAATATCGACATATATTAAGTTTAAG
>MU223780.1:61493-87491 GCA_018584345.1 Thuja plicata | reverse complement strand
AGCAAGAGTCTCATACATATTATATATATATATATATATATTTATACATATTTTATATGATAATATATATATATATATATTTTTTTAAATGGCACAGGCTGTCAAAATTTCGACACAAGGCACTTAGCATATCGATGCCGATGCTATACAATCGATGACATGATCAACCATTGTTCGTCGCACTTTCGACACATGACACTAAGCATATCGACGCTGATGCTATACAATCGACAACATAATCAACCATTGTGCGTCACAATTTTTACACACGACACTAAGCTTTTCAACGCGGATGCTATAGTCTCGATGCCTTCATCGAGCAGAGTTTGTCGACATTTAGACTGACATTAGTCACCTTGGTGGAAAGCAGGGTCTAGGCTAGACCAAGCATTTCAACGCATCTTCCATCATTAAATTCACCCTATTAGTGTCGAAATACCGACGACAGTTTAGTGTGACGTAAAATCGATGCAAAAAAGACCGACGACAGTAGTCATCGCTGTATAGACCAATTGCTATCTAAATTGTGACAAATCATTGTCGAAAATAGGGCTAAAATTTAATAGTGTAATATATCATTTTCCTGGGAATTATCATTTCCTTCATCAAATCTATCTTGAATATGCTTTAATCCACTTATTTGTTTATTCTGGCAAATTGAGAAAACATTTGGAGCATTTCTGTGAACATGTCTTTGGTATTCCGTATCTAAAAAGTTTGAAATTTCTTCTGAACTAAGAAATCTCCTTCCTCATCCTTATATTGACTGAGATTTATTTCCATACAAATCTCACCATGTACAGATTCTTCTTCAACTTGATTTGAATTCTCTTCCTCCATGTCATCATTCTTTTCATTTTTATCTATTTCAACATAAATGTCAACACCATTTTCATGTACAAGAGTCTTTTTAGTCTGATCATAGACTTCAGTTGCATTCAAATTTGGAGCACTTGTAAATTTTTCCCTATATTCATCCTTCTCTATCGTCAATTCCTCACATATTTGATCAAGAAAATCTATCAATTGAGAATCATGGTAGATTCCTAGCTCATGAAGTTTATCTTCTAATTCCCTTCCCAGAGGCCTAATAGCTGAAGGTATTTCCCAATAAATTTTTATTATTCTCATGAATAAATGTACTGCAAGTTCACCTTCATATCTTTCAAAATTGAAGAATGTATCCAAAGGAGACACGTAGAGTTCTTCTTCCATACTACAATTCTTATTTTTGTCATGTTCATAGCATGCATTCTCTTCTTCCTAACTGGCATCATGAAACATATCAAGAAACCATTGCTCAAACTATCTCCATGATGGAGTTGACTATGTCTAGGTAATGATTCATATTATTCTTGTGCATTATTTTTTAATTACCATGCAAACAGCTTCATGGCATCATCTTTTGTATCGACCTTATAATCATCAAGGAATATTTGAAAAGCATCCAAATGATCAAGAGTTGATTCATTATAATCTCCATAAAATTCAGGAACCCTTTGTGAAAGCTTTGAAAACAATTCATCAGAACTGCATTGAAACTTTCTAAGATCCAAAGGCCTGGTATCAATGGGAAAAAAAATTTGAACAAAATTTTAAACATCATGTAATAGATCTTCTATTACTAATTAAAGGAAAAGTGTTCATCCCTTCCAAGATCTCTCCCTCAGTGGAGAAATTAAAATTTTCTGACATACATAATTGCCACCTTATCTCCTTTTGGGTCTTTTCCCTCAGTAGTCACTGACTGAAATTTTTTATTAAATAGCAAATATGTGTTGCTTCTTCCGAGTTCTTATCTCTAATAGAATCTTAATTACATCACCAAAGCTTCTAGGTAATCTTCAATGCTGTCTTTCATAGACAACTCCCCACCAGAGTTGCCAATCGGTTGGTGCTCAAATCAACAGATTGGATTTCCTATGGACTTGTCAATCCAATACTGGGAAACCCAAGTGATTTGGCCAACTAACAAGTCTCAACCAAAGGTAACGTTGAAACTTCTGCAATTTTGGCTCTGCAGGACCAAGGCTGGTAGGCCTATACCTCAACCTTAATCTGTTGGTTGGAGGATTTTTATAGCAGATAGAATACACTGCAAACCCTCTCTCTCAAGTATGGAAAGGGCACTTGAAAGAAACAAAATTGTAGTCAATACAACATAAACTGCAAGACTAAGAATGCTTTTGTTAATTGTAAGAATGCTTAGAAAATATGTGTAAATTGAATGAATGTTGAATAGAATATCTCAACAACTTTAAACAATGAACTAAATGACTATATCCAATAATTGATAAGATCGGTGCCTGTTTCAACTTGGGCAATAGAGTCAATCCAATTTCAATCCTATGTACAACCTTGCAAGATAGTATATATTCCAACACCATCAACTATTCAAATGCTATAGATGCAGAGAAATTGAGCCTATTTATATCCTTGCTAGTTCAAGTGAATTTAACTCCTTTGGTTGGGAGACCAGTTGAACAAGAAGTTGGAAATACTATCTTTTCATGAACTTCTTGGTAATCAAACAACGATATGAGACATGTAAAACTTCTACACAAGCATTGCTAGAATAGCAATTGAATCTTCCATCAATAATTGCAAGGGACTAATTGAAATGAATTAAAATTTCTTACCACAAGTGAGACGAAAAACACTTATCTTTTATTGATTTTGAAATAATAGTACATTCGAGTCCATGTTGCAGTTGTGATCAAATTCTAAAACTAGGAACAATGATAATGATGATATTAATATCCACATGGCCTTGGAATCCCTATTTATATAAAATCCAAGGGATGTGTACAAGCTTCAGACCAATGTGTATCTTCATAACTAAAACCTAACCCTAAGACCAAAAACTAAACATCACAGTTACAATTAAGGAATGATTTACATCCTTGTTTGAAAATCGTTGTCGACCATTGAGATTCATAGTAACAGTTGCTAGTAAATTACCTGTGATTTTTCTGAGACAATTTAAATGATGATTATGTGTATGATCATCATGGTGCTTTGATCACATGCTCATCCATAGGCAACCATATAAATTTTGCATGATAATGGATGTCATCAATGGTATTTTGAATAGCTTTAGCATCAAGAATAAGATCATCGACGTTGTCAACCATCCTCTGGCATCCTCCATCCTTGTAAATATTCCTCAAAGAATGTCTACATGTCCTCATCCTCCTCAGTTCCTAAAGATTGCATTATCTCATCATCAAACAGATCCATGGTACTTGCCATCTTTGAAACCCTGCATGGAAAATGATGATGTATTAGAATAATAAATAAATTAAGCCTAATTTGGCACAGATATAATTAAAATGACATAAAGAAATCCACGTCAACACTGCCACCCAAGCATCTTATCCTTCTCATCATCGAGGACACGTGTCATCATCGCATGATCCCATGATGGATAAAAGACATTCAGTTTCTGATCGTGGGATCACACCAACCGTCGATCCTTTCCTTGCTTTAACTGTTGATCAACCTTAAGCCTCCTTTAAAACTTGATCATCTTTTCCACTTAGTTAAAACACCACTGTTGATCCTACCAACATGCTAAAAGAAAAGGGCTTTAGTAGCGTGCACTTTAACTTGCTTTAAAAATGACGTGCATTCTCCTCGACCGATTTGGTATTGCCACATGTTATCCTTGTTGTCTCATTGCTTAGAGAACTTGCGGGCCTGAGACACTTGTTGATCAGGCGTGATCCCATGAATAATAAACAATGTGCATCTCTGCTTAGTGGCACCACTCTTGTCATTGATCTTTGTCGAGATTTAACCGTAGATATTCCATCTTTGATACTCAGAACTTCTAGGCACAAGACATGTGTCATTAATGCGTGATCCCGCGATGGATAAAGAACGTGCAACTTATGATAGCATAATTGTGCAAACCATCAATCCTTGCTAAGTTTTAACCACAAATCTTTCTTTGTTACTTAGAGCACTTGTGGGCCTGAAAGATGTGGTGTTAATGCATGATTCCATGATGGATAAAGATCATTCGCTCTCTGATTATGGAATCACACCAACCATTGATCTTCATTGAGGTTTTAATCACCGAATAGATCTGCGCAAGGATATGAGATAACAAAAATCCCGCAAAGACACATGCAACAGTTACATTATGAATTTAAAAATGAGATTAGGAACACTAGGGTAAAATAGTAATATTAAACATATAAATAATGTTGATATAGGTATAAAATATACTTCCCTGAGGTTTTTGGATAATCAAATTGATCTGCAAATTTGTGTTCTACCACCACCAACTAAAAACACCCCAAAACCTGAGAAACCCTAATTTCTGGCAATTGGTCCTCAAAGCTGCACAGTTGGCATGACTTTCTGCGTATTTATTCATGACTTGCACACTTGTTTATGACTTGCGCACTTGGTAACCTGTGCACTTGGTCAAAACTGAGAAAAAAATAAATAGCAGCGTCTAGATGGCTCTTGCGAGGTGAACTGGGAAAAATGGGGGCACTTGGAGCATAATCTGAAGAAGACCCATTTGAGATCTCCTCATTTCACTCCCATAACACCCATACAACCTACTCCAACCCTAAGATCCATCTGGAAACTTCTCTAGGAACAAACATGGGTATCAAGGAAAAATTAAAAAGAATGACAATGGAATGACAAACAACCAATTCTTGAGTACTCTAATGACCCAAACCAAATATATATATGTAAGTAAAAGACTCACAAAGGATTCTATAGAGTTTATGTAATAAAACAAAGAATTCATGAAGGAAATGCACATTTTTCTCACATATAAATATCTGATTGAATCTTCCAAGACATCCCTAAAACAATAAACACATATTCATTTCAATTAAAATAGAAGAAGAAAAACACACACCATACCAATCAGATAGAACAAGCACATTATTTCCAATATTGAAATCAAACATTCAACATAGAGATTTTCTTCCAATGAGAAACCTACTTGTGATCCTATGGAGGAACCTTGGCAATGACCCTTCAGAGACTCCCGCAAGCTTTAATCCTCCACAGAATCTAATCCTCCCAATCCTTATATCAGCCACTCTACCAATCCAATGTCCTCACATAAATAAATTGCATGCTTCACCAGATAATGTCAATATCTCTCTCTACTCAAGCCTATGAAAATATGAGAGTCTTCTCCTTCCTCTGAGAATGATCTTCTTCTCTAAGCCTCCCTTTCTCTTTCCAAAAATTCCTCCCTTAAGTATCTTACAAGAGTGGTTGCACGGGAAAATCCAACTGTTGCAACCATCTGTAACCAAAGGTTGACTAATAGTTTAGGCCTACATTGTTTTAGATATTAATTTATTCCTTAGTTGTAGGTTATTCACGAAGATAATTTACTATTTATTACCATTCTTATTTAATTTACTTTAGGAAGGTTAATGCAATTCCCCCCCTAACCTAATATATATTTACCACCTCTTAGATTATATATATTTTAATTACCCTAGCCATCAAGGAATTCCTCTCAAGGTAATTGCTTAACAAGTTAATAATTACTTTAGTATTTCCATATAATCTTTATAACATTATTGTTTAATAAATTATAAATACATATAATTATTTAATTTATAGCTTTATATATATACAAACATATTCATATGTGTGCACCCATATGCCTATGTGTACATATACCTATTTAATTATAATATTATAAGAAAATATTAATTTATGAATATGCTTTATAAAACTTATTATAAGGTATTTTAATGCCATATTATATTACTTACTCATACCAGTTATCCTTCCATAAAAGATATAAAATTCAATCCTAACAGAAAGATAATTACCACTCACATAAACCTATACCCAAATAAGACCTAAGGATCAATAGTTCCAAAATAAATTTAAGACAACAAAGCTATTCGGGTAACAAAACAAATTAGCATCATGGCAAGGAAAACATATGCAAGACTAACTCAAGAGTACCCAACCTAGATGAAAAGGGTCATAAGCAAAGGACCAAAGGTAGGTTTATTCTTGTGAGAACTTGGTACAATCTTTGTAACAACAACAACAATGATCGAGGATTTTGAGGGCACTCTCAGACCTGTGAAGCCAGGTGGAGTCGATGTGTCATAACCCATTTTTATTATTCCACCATCCTAGGAAATTGACCAACTAGGAAATGAGTTGTTATCTTCCAACACTAAGTCAACTTTTATTTTTAGAAGAGTGGGTTATTAAAGTAAACAACTTAACTAAACTAGAGTTATCCTTATGTTTTGAATTGAATGAAGCAATGGTTGGAGAGAAGTGAATGGATGTTTTCAAAGAAGAGAATGCATTCTCATGCAAAGAAAAATAACTGTAATCATTAAAAGAATCCATGTTCTTCATTGAAGAGGGAACCGAGAAGAATTAATAGAAAATGCGAGCTTTAAGGGAAGTTAAGCAGAGTTAGTAAAAAAGGGGGAAGGAGGTAATTAGCGCACGAGGAGTGGAGAATGCGCATAAGAAGAGGGAAGAGGGAGTTGAAGGGGGTAGTGGGAGAACGCAGAGTAAAAAGAAAGAAAGATTCACGCATAAGGGAAAAAAAATAGGAACTGAAGGGAGAGATAGCACAAAGAAAGAGAGAGGAAAGAGGCAGGTTGATAAGAGACAACTATTTAAAAATAAATTTTGTGTGGAGGAAATTGGGAGGCAGCGGTAAAAGGAAGATTTGGGAAGCAACGTGCAAGAGCAAGGAGGATTCAACGAGATAACAAGAAGAGAGACAACCTTAAGAAAGGGGGATATCATAGTGTAAAAAAAAGGGGAACCGCATAGAACTACAATAGAGAGGAGAAAAGACTAGGTTCCTATTCAATTATCTTAAGTCTTTCTTGTGATGCATTATATATATTTTCTTCCAGGAAATCACATCCCTATTCATTGTAGTATGTTACCAACAAAATTTCTTTCATTTGTTTATTTATTGGTTGTTTCCTATTACAAAAAAAATAGTATAGTTCAAACAACTAGTTTCAAAATGGAATTAGAATACTATAGAATGGTTGACGATTTGTTTTGATAACACTATTTTTTTTTATACGCTGGAGGCCATTCTGGAAGAGAGACTTTTATGGTAGTTTTAAGATAAGTAAGAAAGAATAGCTATGCCTTTTGGCTCATTAGTTCATGCTAGTGTTGCAGAACTTATTTTTGTATCAAAACAATTAGTGGAGTAAACATAAAAAGTTCAGCATGGTTGTAAACGGACTAGAGGTTTTTAGTAAAAGTTGTCCTATTCAAGTAGTGAATTTTTTTTATCAAAACCAAACTTGAAACTACAACAACAACCTTTTAAACTGTAGAAAATCTGAACATAGAAAACTGTGTATCTTTACAAAACTGAATACTTTACATAAAAGAGGCTTGGTGAATTATTTTGTTATCTAGAACTGTTGATTTTAGTCCTGTTAAAGAAAAATCTAGTTCACTTGGATTGGAAATTAAATTATGTGTTGAATCTCTTCTTGCAAGTGTTGTATTATGATTTATAGTATGTTTTTTTTTTAAATGTAAAGGAAGGTGTAGGATGTGGAATCCCAGGAAAGGGTAATTTTATTTTGCATTACCTGCCAGTAGAAGTCTGGTTTTATAAGTGCTTTGGCCAAAGCTTGGTAACACATGTTTTCTTAAATGTGTATGGTTATGTTTCATCTTCCTGAATATGTGAATAGAATATATTTAGAAACTTGTGGAAAGTAGTTAGATATCACAGACACACCAGATTCCTTTTGATCCATCAGTGCCGAGAGATAGACATCTTGGGCAGGGTCGGTCGGCTCTTCATTTCATGATGAGCCCAGGGGGAGCTAACCACTCCATGGTTGGGTGGATTAAGCCCCATAACCACACTCTCATCTCGATATTTGCATTTGAATAGGATTTTGATGGCTTAGGAGACCGGAGCATGCAAATGGACACTTGTCCAATGACATTTATGATATTGATTTT
Source organism: Thuja plicata (assembly GCA_018584345.1). Lineage (NCBI taxonomy): Eukaryota > Viridiplantae > Streptophyta > Pinopsida > Cupressales > Cupressaceae > Thuja > Thuja plicata. Next base: position 79,514 of record MU223780.1, on the reverse strand, counting down.
ATGGCCTTATGGTCTTGTACATGATGTATTTGTATTTATCTTTCCTTTATAATGTAAGGTATTCGAAAGAGATGGTTGACATCCTAATATATTGAACATTGTAATCATTCTTTCATGGAATTATTGTAATTCGACAGTATGGTCGCTTACTCTTGATTGTATTACCTTTATGAAATGTCGAAATGAATATATGGAAAATAGAAATTTTATGTTCATGATTACTTGATTTACTTGAACTTTTTGGTCGATTAGTCTTTAGAGTTGACTGACTATGACTATAGAATTGACATAGGAGAAATTTTAGCATGTTTAGCTTATGTGGCTTTTATTGGAAAAACTAGTCTTTACATGTGGTATCAGAGTTGTGTTTAAACATTGGGACCTGGTTCTTCTATTGCTAATTTGTGTACTTATGCTTGGTGCAGGGATAATATAACACCATGGATACTAGGAATAGTAAATGGGCTAGTTCCAGAAATGATCAGAATTGTGAATCTAACCAGAGACTTGATTAGATTTTGGCTCTCTTAACCCACCAGGGTAATCTCTATCAGCAGCAAGGAGAGCGTATGGATAATCTAGAACAGGATATGAGAGCTAGACCAGGTGATGAGGAGAGAAGGAAGAGGGAAGAAGATCTGAGAGTTGAAGTCCAGCATAAATAGGAAGAGGATCAAAGGCTTGAGGCTCAGAGGAAAGAAGAAGAGGATAGGAGGAATGAGGAACATATGAAATTTGATACTGATCATAGGGCTGCAACAGTACCCAATAAAAGGGAAAGAATAGTGGAGGAACTGAGCAAGGACCTCAAGAAGGTTGTACCTCCTACCTTCAATGGTAAGACTATTGGTGACGAGGCTAAGGCATGGATTGTATCCATAGAAAAGTGTTTCCATGTTTGCAATCTTTCTGGCGAATCTAGAGCAATGTGGGGTGCTTTTTAGTTGACTAGGGAAGCTGGTACATGGTGTAAGAATGAGATGGTGGAGAAGAGGATGCAGTTGGGAGAGATCTCTTGGGATGATTTTCTTATTTTTTTCTATAAGAGGTGGTTACCACAGTTATATTATGACCGAAAAAGTGGCTGAGTTCCAGAACCTGATACAGGGGGTTTTGTCTGTTACCCAGTATCATGAGAGGTTTTTCCATTTGGTCAAGTATGTGCCACAGTACCAGCAGGACGAGTGGTTTAGAACCCGCAAATTTATTCTTGGGTTACATCCTAAGATTGGATCTGAAGTTGACATGCATGAGCCTGAAACTATGGACTTTACTTTTAGGAAGGCTTTGAGGCAGGAGAAGAAACTGCAACAGGCTTCAGTAAAGAGTAATCAGAGAACAAATACCTCTCAAGGATTTAAGAGAAAATTCTAGGACAATCGACCTAGGGATTCTGGACAACAGCAGGTTCAGAATATGAGAGGTAAAGGTAGAGGGAATATACACAGGAATACCAACAACCATGAGGCCTAGTATTAGAATAGAGGCAATAATAGGAATGATAACAAGAGGAATAGGTTTGAGGGTAGGAAAGGACCAGTGGGTGGTTGCTTCACTTGTGGAAGTGACCATTATGTCAGTTCATGCCCTCAGAGTATAGATCATAGAGATGGGAAGGGTCCCTAGACTCAACATCAGATTCATACAGCAGTTGATCGTAGACATGTAGATTTTCAGGCTACCCCGATCTAGTTGGCCGGTAAGCTCTTTGGCCGAAATGTTTCTATTTTGGTTGATACTGTAACTACTTAATATTTTATAGATCCTAGAGTTGTTTCTCATTTATCTGTTAGACATGGATATATGTCTGAACCATGGATGGTAGAATGTGGAAATAGGGCAGAGCGTAAGGTTGAGCAATGTTTGGCTTGCAGTGAGATAGAACTTCCAAACTTCCAGACACAAGTAGATATTTATGTAGCCCCATTAGGTTCCTATGATGTCATTTTGGGCATCATTTGGTTGATTGAACATAAGGCATTAGTAAACTATAAGGACAAGTCAGTTGAATGTCTTGATGATTCAGGCAGACCAACAGTACTTTTGGGTGAGAAAATACCCTTTGAGCTTAGGTAGATTTCTTCCATGCAATTGAAGAAGGCAAAGAGGAAGGGGTGCATGATGTATGCATCATATGTCAAAGATCTTGACACTCCTTCTAGCTTAGAGGATTATCCTATCTTGCAGGAGTTCCAGGATGTGTTTCCAGAGGATTTACCGGAGTTACCTCCGAGGAGGGAATTTGATTTCTCTATTGGTGTAATGCCTAGAACCGAACCTCTATCCAAGGCTCCATATCATATGACCACCACTGAAATGTATGATTTGAAGACTTAGTTGATGGAACTCTTGGATAAAGGGTTCATTCACCCTAGTGTGTCACCATGGGGAGCTCCAGTTATCTTTGTGAAGAAGAAAGATTGTAGCTTGCAGTTATGTATATATTATAGAATGCTTAACAAGGTGACTATCAAGAACAGGTATCCACTTCCACAAATAGATGAACTATTTGATCAAATGAATGGAGAAACTGTATTCTCTAAGATTGATTTGAGATCTAGATATCATCAAATTTGAATCAAAGAAGAGGACATATCCAAAACAACTTTCAAGACAAGGTATGGACATTATGAGTTTGTCATCTTACCTTTTGGATTGACTAATGCGCCTGCAACATTTATGAACTTGATGAACAATGTATTCAGAGATTGTCTAGATAAGTTTGTTGAGCTCTTCATTGATGACATCTTGATTTACTCCAAGACCATGGAGGAGCATGAGGAGCACTTACGAATAGTTTTATAGTGACTTAGAGACAAGAAGCTTTATGGGAAGCTATCTAAGTGTTCTTTCTATCAGAAGGAGATTCATTACTTGGGTCACACCATCTCTGTACATGGAATTGCAGTAGATCCGACAAAGATTAAAGCCATACTTGAGTGGCCAACTCTGTACAATTTGAGTGAAGTTAGAAGCTTCATGGGACTCACAGGTTATTATAGGAAGTTTGTGGAGGGTTTCTCCAAGATTGTAGCATGTATTACATCCCTTCAGAGGAAAGGGAAAAGATACAAGTGGATTGATTTATGTGAGGGAGCCTTCCAGTTTTTGAAACAAAAACTCACATCTTCTCCTATCTTGATTATACCATATCCAAATGGGCAATTCACAGTGATTACAGATGCTTCAGGTGAAGGTCTTGGAGGTGTACTCATGTAGGAGGGTAAGGTAGTGGCTTATGAGTCACAAAATCTAAAGAAGTATGAGGTTAACTATGTACCTCATGACTTAGAATTGACAACGATTATGCATACTTTAGTGATGTCAAAACATTACCTTTTGGGTAAGTCATTTGAGTTGAAAACAGATCACATGGAACTTAGGTATATCTTCACACAGCCTAATCTCAATGTGAGACATAGATGTTGGTTGGACTTTTTGAGTGAGTATGATTCTGGCATTGAGTACAATAAGGGCAAGGAGAATAGAGTGGCAGATGCTCATAGTAGAAGAAGACATATTATAGCTATCTCTACTTCTAGGACACGGTTGAGGGATCACGTGTTGCAGGACCTTTCAGGTGATGATCATTATGAGATGTTTAAGTCAGCCTTGCACATTGATCCATCAGATCACCATTTTGATGGATACTCTTTTGAGGATGATGGTATTATGAGATACCAGAAGGTGATGTACATTCCAGACCGAGCGGGGTTGAGGAAGGTATTACTTGAGGAGATGCATTGCACTCCATTTGCGGGACATTTAGGGGTAAACAAGATGATTACTGATATGAGGCCACTATATTTTTGGCCATGGCTTAAGCATGATGTGATAGCTTTTGTAACCCTATGTTTGGAATGCCAGCAAGTCAAGGCTAAGCATGTTCACCCAGCAAGACTTTTATATCCTCATGATATACCAGAATATAAATGGAAAGTTATCAGTATGGATTTCATCCAAGGTTTACCCATGACATGATGCAGGCATGATGTAATCTTGGTAGTGTTATGCCCTACATACCCATTCCTACATTTTGTGTGCAAAATGTTGGGTCCCCTTTTTTTCTTTTTCCTTTGCCTTGTTTCCTTTGTTTTTCCTTTGGGCTTTGCTCTCATGAAGTTTGTTTTTCTTTTTCTTTCTATCTTTTTGTGCCTCCAGGCCTGGTCCCGGAGTTTGTTTTTCTTTCCAGAGCCAGATTCTGGACTCCGGGATTCTCTTCAACTATGTCTTCTTTCGTGAGAAGGCATAGTTGCGTGGAATCCCTGGGCCCGGAGTTTGGAGGTCTGCCTGTTCTGGGGTTTTGAGGAGAAGATTGTAACTTTTTTTTACCCTAGGGGTATCAATGGAAATTACCTGTCATTTTCACAGTTACTGTGATTAAAAAACCACTTAGAAGCATTTAGAGAGATTCTTAGGTGATTAAGGCAATTAAACTGTGAATTGTTTTGTGCTTAGTGGTTGATCAAAAGTTGATTTGTGATGCTTGTTCATGATCATTTGAGGGTAGAATTGTTACAAAGTGCTCCCCATTTTATTCTTCCCTACTCTTTGTCGTGTTTCTAGGTAGGTTTTCACTTTTGCCTTCTCTGGTTTCCTATTTTTTGGTTCTTGCTATTTCCTTTTGCTTCACTTTTGTTTGGTTCTGTCGCTTCCGCCTTTGCATTTTTCTTTTGGGTTGCCTCCCGTTGGTGGGTTGGCTTTGCCAGAGGGTTGTCCGCCATCTGTGTAGTTGTAAACTAGTGTATATGATGTACATTTTCGTAGGGTAGCTCTTGTGCTTGTCTAAATGTTGTATAATCATGTAAAAAATTTGTAGATACTGTATATATGTCATTGTTTTTCTGTGAGATTTGATTTGGTCCTTACAAAGCTTTAGTTCGCTATATTTTAGTGTATATATGTCTCAGCCTTTGGCCCTATGTAAACTCTTGTATATCTTGTAAGTATCCTTCCATTCTTAATGAGCTCATCGTGCCCCATCATTTCTTGCACCATTTTGCCGAGCTCATCGAGAGGGAGTCACCACGGTCCGAACTCGCCACCTTGCTGGTTCAAGCCATGATAGCTTTCTCTCTCCTATGTCGTGTCACCTTAATGGTGGGATTAATTTCCCACGAGTCAACATTTAAACCCTGTCCCATCTGGCATTCAATTTTCCCTTGTGTCAGCCCACTTGTCACCATTAATGACATTTACGTCATTTGTCACATGGCCACGTGATGACCCATGTCAGCCAAATACGACTTACTATTGGTCACATCGATGACGGCTAGTTTATTTGAAATTTGGGTCTCGCGGAGTCCCTTGTCTTTCATTTCCTCCTGTCACTTAGTTCAACACCCAAAAATCTAACCCACATCTATTTTAAGTATTCCAGAATTTTTGATATGTGCTAACACTTATTAGACAGGTGCAGGGTGGTGACAAATCCCCTAGAGTTTCTAATATTCATTTTATATATACCATGTTCTAACGGTTCTCTAGTCTTGAAGGTTGCGGATAGTTGATCGAGATGTCTGAAGTAATCACCCCTCCTGATAGCCCAGAGCTACCTACCACCTCCACTCAAGCGGCCACAAAAACTAAGGCCAAAAAGATGTTGGAAAAGCTGCCCTTAACCTCCAAATACCCAAAGGAAGGCATTCTCGTGGGGTCCAAGGTGGACTCCAAAGTACGGGAAATAATAGACACAGAGCCTGGACTTTGGGCTGAAATGCAGGGCTTAATTCAATCCATATATTGATTAAAGGCCGGCGGAGACAATATGGCCACTCACTTGGCCGCTTTTGGCATTATAAAGGCTATGAACTTTCCTTGTACGATGCAATCACCGGAACTGATACTTCAACTGGCAACATTGTACAATGCACCTACTCAGACTATTTTGCTTGCCGATCCTTGGCTACTATAATATCTAGCAACAATCATAATCCTAGACGCAACAACTTTACCTCAAGGCTGGGGATTTTGCAATTCCAGGGGTCCGTCATCTTCAACTAGACCAATTAATTACAGGAGTTCGAGGAAGCTTCTCTCATCTCCCGGCAATACCTTAACACTCACTGGCTAAAGTCCCCGAAGAGGGACCACAAAAGGATGAAGTTGGAAATTCCCCGTGGGGATTTCATAGAACCCATTCAGGCGGGCATAATATTTTTATGCAGAATCTTCAAATTGCCCCATGCCCAGGATTTATCGGCATGGATGTACTACTTTCTCTACTGCATCACCACCAATAACTGAACTTTCAACTGGGCAGCCATCATTGCCAATCATGTGGACACGTAGCTGAAGGGTGTCATCCAAAGTTCCAAGTTCTACATGACATCTTATGTGTTATGGGCGCTAGCTCAACAAAGACTGGCTTTTTCAAGTTTGGGAATAGTTGGTGAGCTTGGGAATGGGCTAGGCCAGTTGACCCCATGGGATCATTATCTCCAAGTACAATGGGAACTCATTTTCCTAAATTTTTGTCGGGTAAATGACGCTTTCATTTACCATAATATCCTAACACTTACCCGAGACACCGGGTACCCATTATCACAAGAGGTGATGAACCTGGTCAGCACTTACGACCACTATTTCATTCAATTCCAACACCGCACCTACATTCAGGTGACCAACTTCTCTGGGAAGCCCTATCTTCTTCCTCGATACTGTGGGGACAAAATCATTCTTTTGGAATTCTGCCGACAAATGATGGACCTGCATGCCTTCTTCACATTAAAGAAGGTCATCAATGTCTCATTCCCATTTTTGTGTGGGAATTATACATGCAGCCTCACCGTGGAAAGGGAGGAAGATAATGAATTGAAAAGCCTAGGACTGGTGGAATTCCACCACGCCAAAAAAAACTATGATCCTCTAGGCAAGATTGCTACAACACTTCCTCGGGCATCCCCGCCGCATGAAGAAGATATTGAAGATTTTTTGGTGGACTGCCAGGATAGTTTTGATCTCTGGGCGCGTCAACATTCGCCCATGTCCAAAGGACTCATGAAGGCACTTGACCTTCAGAATTTTCTAAAGGGATTTTCAGATGACGGGCCACTAGAAGACCCAACATACAAGGAATGGGGTTTGGACAAGTTGGATCTCCCTCTGGTGGATCGGGCCACCGTAGAAGACTTGAAAATTGAGGGAGTATGTCACCCTATTTTGGATGGAGTCACCAATATTTTTCCCCAGTGTGTCCCAAGAGCACCCAGAAGAAACCAATGGTTTGAAAGGCCACTCCATCTTCCACCACCGCTGGACCTAGCAGAAGCAAGGGGAAAGAAAAAGAGGGTGCCCCAGCCAAGGTACCTCCCCAAGGTCCCACCCCTTTGATGGTACAATTGCAACAACAAATGGAGTTGGCGAGGTTAGCCAGTCAGAAAATAAGCATGTAGATATCCTCCGGTCTCCTCGTAACTCCAATGGCATCTACTCGCCCAACGGGATCTCCATCATTAGCTGCGATGATGAGCAGACAGACTTTTGTTGAGGCAGAGTCTACCAATGTTTTGGAAACTGGGGTCCCACTACTGAGAAAGAAGAAGAAGAAGGTGACCCCTACCCCAAGTGTGGCCGCTAGCCCCAGTATGCTGGATGTGCCTCCAGTTGACGTCAGTTTGGATTCCCCTGAAGTTGAAGAGATCCCTGACAGCCCTCCCCCACATGATGATTTTGATGATGTGTTTAGGGCAGATGAAATTATGAATCTGTAAGAGGATATTGGTCAAGCGATTGAGGAAATTTTTGCTCAAGATAAAGAGGAGATCCCCACAGAAAAGGAAGTTCCAAAAGAAGGATTTGCATCAGAATAGGAAACTCAGGACGAGAGACATAAGGAGCATGAGTAGGAGAAAATACCGGTCCAAGAGACCGAAGATGCACCAAGGAAAACCACTGATGAGCGACCAATGGTTGGGGAACCCGGACCCATGGTATCAATCGTACCCCCATTCATCATGCTCTAGACGCCTTTGGTTACTCTGGGTGATCAAGTTCCCTGGAGCACATTTGGTGAAGTAATAATGGCGGCCGCATTGTTAAACTTTGGCCATAGACCCCACCCACTTCTAGAAGATGTTCCGATGAAGGAAAATGTTCTAGTAGATGAGGCCAATGCGGTCGAAGAACAATAGCAGCAGACTCATCGGGAAGTCCCAAAGAATGTAAATGTCAAATCAACTAATGCTGAGAGGGGCAAGGAAGTCCCCGAAGATACAAGCAATATCGATGCCAGAAAAGAAGTTTCGGATATCACAATAGAGGATGCCAACATGGAAAAAAATATGGAGGCCTCTGGAGAGAAAGAACTGGAACAGGATAAAGGAAAAGAGCCTGATGGAATTGTGCATCTCAAGAATGCGCTGCTCAATTCTAAAAAGGGTCCATGCACCTAGGTCTTAATAGCAGAACTATCCCAGCCACTCCAATGGCTGGTAGAATCAAGAAAAAGAAAGGCCCCGATGGTCGTATCAGGTGTTCCACTCTCCTTGGCCGAAATGATGGCCCAAAATGTAGAGGCTCATAAGCCTAAGGAGGCACAGACGGTCCATACCCTTCAGACCAGGCCAATGGGAAACATAGTTGTGACTATCGCAACACCTCCTCTAGATGTAGATGCAGCGGCCATAAGGCCCGAAGATTACAACATCATAGAAGTGGCACTAGGGAGAAGAGACAAGCAAGGTGAACTAGACCTAATAAGGGAGGCCACTAAAGCAGTAGAGGCCCAGTATATCAAACAAGGCCAGAATTTGAAGGAGGAAAGAGAGACTAATGCCAATCTCCTCACACTTCTGGCAGAACTTACATAGCCTTTGGCCGAGATCCACCCGAAAACCTCTTCCTTTGGATTGCCACTTGCACAGGGTGACGTGGATTCTCTCTAGGCCATGAAGAAGAAGGCATAGGCTGTAGATGGGTGGGCCACTAAGCAGGTAGCTACCATAAGACAATTTCTAGCGGTATCCCTCCCAGACCTTTATCGGATCGACATCCTTATCAGCCAAGAAAATGGCTCTACTCTTGTATGGGAGCAATACTTAGAGAAGTATGAGAAATGGAGGGCCGGGTTGGAAGAAATTTGTAACATCGAAGAAGAAGTTGCCACAGATGTGGGAATTTTGGGAGACAAATCATATGATTCCCTCTAGGCCCAATACTCCATACTTGGCCTCAAAATCAAGGTGTGCAAGGAACTAGTTAAGGCCTTGAAAGAAAAGGTGACCACATCCCAATACCCCTTGGGCTTGTTTCAAGTGTTTGTGGTTGGAGTATCGCAAGTCGACCCCTTCACCACTAGGATGTGCAGCTCAGAGGACTACGTCCTCAGTAAATTTGAATAATGAATGGAATCCCTATATCCGGTTGCCAAAGATTTTGACCAGGGCAGGTTATCTAGATTATCCAAGACAATGATCTGGGCACATGACGTTGTGAAGATGGTGGATGAATTCCAGAACGGGGCCGGAGATATTGAGGAAAATTTGGAGGTTGTTCACAGTCGATGGGATAGTATTAAAGACATAGATGAAGAAGGCATAAGCCAGGTGTTGGAAACATTGAAAAATAGTAAGGAACAATAAGGTTCTATAGAGTCCAGAGAATTTCATCAACCATGTGTCAGTTGTATTCTTTATTATTTAGGGGCGCAAGCTTCTAGATCCTGGAGTGCCGAATCCAATATTTTTGAATTCTTTAAAGTGACCCGTGTCCCAGTTCCCAAAGCCGACCAGTCACTTTCAAAGAAGTTAATAAGGATGTTAGAGGGTGGGTGACTCTAGCAAGGCATGTCAGCTTGACAAGAAGGTCCTGATAGGTGGTCTTCCCAAGGCACCACTTCAACATAACACCTGGCACATCAGAGATAGGGAGCTAATTTTCCATTAATGAGGCATGTAGCCTTGATCGCCGGGGGATTAGATTTCTTATTTTGTCCTCCCAGCTCTCTTCTTGAGGATGATTCTTCCACTTCTCCTTTCTTGTCTTATTCTTCTGACATGTCAGACCTTTTCCATCTTAAGGTCTTTGTAGTGTGGCACAGGTAGTACCGGCCACTGAAAATTGTATTATATTGCTTGAGTGTAAAATAAGTTAGGTTAGTTTTAGGTCAAAAGATTATGTATAAATAAGAAGTTCAACCTCATTCCAAGGGTTGGCGAAATTGATGATTTTGCAGTCCATAGCTATAGAATTTTGGTTTTCTCAGTTGTAGCGCTCAATGCTCCTTAGTTGTTAGAGATTCTCAGTAGTTAGATGCTCCCTTGGAGCCACCATTATTGTACGCACCAGTGCTTGCTGGAAATATGTTAATGAAGAAGGAAGAGTCCTATCAATGATGTTGTTAGCATTCTGATCTCGAGATTAATGGTATTTTGTGCTGTATGTTCTTTATGTCCCCTGCTCTAATATTTTTTAGTAGATTAATGACCTTCTTTTCCCTCGCTATTGATTAAATATGAGCTGATGGTTCTATATTTCTTTGATATTTAGTGTAGCATGTTAGAGCTTGGTTGATGTTTTGAATGTTTGGCATAACTATAGGTAGATGAAATATTTCTAACCCTGCAATATATTTTGAAGTTTATTTGGTAAAGACAGTGAATGCTTGCAGGAAACCCCACTTACTTAATTCCCCAGAGAAGATGAGCCAAGATAACCAGCTATCCCCCTGAACAAAATAGTCACACTCCCAACTAAGCTCCCACACTGTCAATACCTGACTCTTATGTGATTTAAAGCCTAGGTAATCTCATTTCCCTAGACAACCTTTACAGGCGAAGTTGGCCGGTACCCTAGTAACCAGTGACAACTTACATCTATTGGCAAACCCGGTCACAAAGTCCCGTTGATAGAAACTGGCACTAGAAGGAGGGCATGAACTCATCCCCCTCTAAGGATTTAGATTTTAGACCGTCCAAGGGTTCCCAAAGCCATAGTTTTAGGAGTCAGACCTTTAGTGGGATTGGATCATTTTCACATGCGAGATTCAAAAGAATCCTTAGATCAGCTCCCAATCTCGAAAGGTTTTTTGAACTCGAGCCTCTCGCTCGAAAGAAACAGACCCTGAAGGCCAAGTCAACTGCCATTTTCTGGGGATCTACTATAGCTCAGAATACCCAAGTTCCCTAGATGACCCCAGGAACTAATGCTCAACCTATTCAAAATATAACACCCCTGATGGTTGCATTTTTTGGCAACACCGGGTCCCCGACGAGAACTTTTCTGGGTGCAACCAATGATCTTCCTACGTACCTAGAAAATATTTGTCCCTGATATGAGCACTTAGGCTCATGAACCGTAGAAGAGCATCTGCAAGCATACAAAGACACCATGTACCGACACCGGATCCAACATCAAGACATTGTGACCTGGATGTTCCCTCTGTCCCTGGGATAGAATGAGCTAAATTGGTACCTTAACCTTCCTGCCAACTCCATCAATAGTTGGTAGGATATGGAGGACGCCTTCCTCGCTGCCTTTCGCGTACATGTGGACCCAACATGGTCCCACAGCCAGTTTATTTCCATTAGGAAGGAACTGAATGAGCCCCTTGCAACATTTAATCACCGATTCCAAGGCACCTTAAAGCGGTGCATGGGTCCCTTCATCCCATCTGTGGATGTAACCATCCAGACCTATCTTAACATGATGGACCCTTTTGTTGCCACTCTCCTCTAGAGAACTACTACCCCCAATGACCGAGATACTCTGACAAAAGTTTACAACCTAGCCTTGGAGTTGTCCCGTGGTCTTAACAAATCTTCAAGCAGGATTGGGCAGAGCATGCCCTTGAACATGATACCTAGAAGAACTTCTTATGCTTGGAGATATAACCCCAATCAAGCAATGGGTGCCCCCATGATGGCCATGAATCCCCCACCACCACCAATAGACCAACAGGCACGGTATGTATATCCATCTCAAACATAAAAAATTTTGGGTTTGGAATTTGTTCCCTGGAACCAGCCATAGCAAACCCAATAACCATAGGCACAGCCTGCTAGAGTGCCTTTCTTCCAGTCATCTACGACTGGAGGATTGCTACCCTTGACTCTGGTATCCGTTGTCGCCTTCCCTGGGAACCAACAACAATAACCGTCACATTGTGATGTGAACACTTAGTTGTCCACTAAGGTCGAATCCCTCTGGCGACTATTGTCCTCACTGAATGTGGACATGGGATAGTTGAAGGTGGGGTCCCTTGCACCCCACAACACTAATTCCCAGAGAGGGAATATTTTCTCCGGCCAACAAAATAACAATGTCGAAGGAAGAAATTTTAACAATGGGCCCTGGCCCAATCAACAGCAATGGAACAACCATGAAAATACTGGAGGTCCTCCTCTAAACAAAAACACCAATTAGAGTAACGCTAGACCTTCTCACTTCACGCCAGTCACATACTTCTAGCCCATGACTAACTGGTGTAGATTGCATAATACAAGCTCTCATAATGAGGTGAACTATGCCACACTGGAAAAAGTCATCATAATTTCCCAGCTGGGCAGACAACAAACTTCTGATCCTACTCCCCCAAAGCCTCCTATACAAGAGCCCACTCATGGTGCGTTTACCTATGAGATCATCTTCTTTGGAGCAGATAGAGAAGATGATGAGGAACCTGAACTACTGAGGTTCTTTGATGAATCTATTCCAACCTTTGAGGCTAATGCCTTCACCAACCCACAAACTCCTTACAACACTCAGATTCAACCTGGTAAAGGACCAGTTTATACACCTACACCTCCCAAAGACACTCCTCCCCGAGATGACACGACCAATCGGTTCATCCCTCCAAAAGGCCCTGGTTCTAACCAAGCTAAGCACCCGGACGAGGGAAGCCACCAATTCCTGGGAGGAAGGTTTGACATCATGAAGGCATTAGAATGAACTACTACCTCCATGACCTTGATGGAGGTGTTGGGACTCAAATTGAGAGATTAGACTTCCTATGGATTTCACTTATCCAATGAAGAGAGATACAATCGATTTGCCAACGAACAAGGTTTCAACAACCTCCTACAATTCTGGCTCCATAGAACCAAGGCTGGTGGGCCTATACTTTAAACTTGTCTTCAAAGTCTTCTAGAGGCTTTCTATAGAGGATAAGTGATAACTTCAATTCCTGCTTCTCAAGGTGTTAATAAGATCACAAAACTGAATATATATGTTGTCAAGTATAATGTTATTAAAAATGGCTTGATATAATTGAGATATGAACTAGATAAAATAAATAATATAGTAATTAAAAAATTGAAATGATGAAACCTAATACCACAATTCAAATAACAAGAGGGACCAATCCTTTAATCCAATAAAAGGCAATAGAGTTGATATCGCTTCAATCCTACGTTCAACTTCAGAGACAGTTCTTAGAAAATAAATCTCATCACCTTAAAGGTGTTATGAAATGCACGTAAAACTAAAAAGTTTAAATATACTTCAATTGAATATCATTCCTCAAATGACGGACCGATTGATCAAGGCCTAAATCAATAGAATTTTAACCATGCGAAAATGAGAAAGGAAACAATTGAAATTACATAATATAAACTTGAATTGAAATACATGCAAAATCAAAACTATCACTCTAAAGAATTTCCAATTGGTTTATCTAAAGGACTTGATTGTAAAGAAATAATGAAAAAAATTGCACAATGATAGAAATAGAGACCTATCTCTGCTTGACAAAATGGTGTATTGAATCCTTGTATTCAGATTTTGAATCCACTATCCTTCATTATATCATTCTCCGAGTTTCCAATATATCAATCATCATGAATTGTTATTCTGTCTCTAAGCAGATTTTTGAATGAATATAAATATAAAAATGAAAGGGTGTGTGAAACATCACACCCTTTCCCTAAAAACTAATCTTTAACAAACTATTCCTAACTATTACATAGATTTGAAATACAAATCTCTCCTCTTGGCCGATTATAACTACCAACCATTCGGTTGGATAACCAAACAAACTTCTCAAACTATCTAGCTTGTTTTAAAAACCTCCTCGTGGCTGCATAGAGTTCTTCCTTGCTGTATGGAGACATGGTTCTAAGGATATGTTTGAGGATTGTTGCCTTCATTGACCTCTGCTAGTGCTTGGGAATGATGGAAGTTGGCAGACCAGTGGACAAGTAGACCTAGTGGTTGAGAATAGTTGTTAATGAAAACATTCAACAACCTTGCTATCTACTACATCAACTTGGGCATGGGAATTTGCATCTTCTAGATGCTATGCAAGTTGGTGGCAGCGTGAGAAACTTGTTGCTAAAGGTGCAACCAGCGTGAAGCCTATTTGATGATAGAGAAATCACTATGTATCTATCGACTACTGCTATTTCTGAATACATCTATTGTTCCATTTGCATCGACAACACCATATTTGCTAATGAAGATGGCAATTGGCGAGAAGAAGGTTTGATGGATCAGTCTGCTAACTCATCTGATGAGTCATCGATGAGTTAGCAGGCTTGTCATTTTCTTTATTGCAATTTTAATATCTGTCACGTCTGCACCCTCTTTTCATGCTTTGCAGGCAACTAATCATTTCAACGTTGAATAATATGGAGCCATTTGATAAAAATGAATCTGCCACCTTTTCAATCTGCATGTAAAGTCAGATTATCAATGATAAACAATCATATTTTATCAGAAACTTTAACATTTTAAGATGCCAGATAAGGTCTAATATTAATGTTATCTCTAATACTATTTGTTACTAACGCCATCATTCTATAAGGTAAACAAAGGATATGTATTTGATCATGTGGTTGCATATTCTCAAGCATCATGTTCATCGTCATTATGCAATGTTTTAAAAAATCATGCAATATAGGTAGTTTATAAAAAAAGTTTTAACATTAATTCCTTTAAATAGACAATAGCCATAAATACAAGATGAGATTCATATGAAGATAATCAAGCATAGGGAAAAGAAATAAACCAAATCTATAACATAATATTTTGTCCATTGTATTATACAAGGCTTTAGTTTCTCCTTTTACTAACCCTTTTACTTCGTCAAAAACTTTGTCTTGATTTAATAATAATAATAATAATCATACCATTTAAAACTTATATTTCCTTAATGACAAATGATATGAAATTTACATATTAAGTAGGCATATTATCAGTATAATTTTTTCTCACGATGATTGATAAAAGAAATCATAAGTGTATATCAATATCATAAACATCTATGGATATAATAACGTGAACATTTTCATAAATAAGCATGCATTAATATAACCCTTTTCAATAACGTGTTCCCTAATTGATCTATTCAAACTCTCTTTCATGTTCATAAGCATAACATATTTTAAAGAGATATATATATACTTACTAACACCTTTTCCAATATTCTTATCACACTACTAAAATAATGATCATCCTACTTATTCTATAAGAATTAGGGCACAACATATCATCGTTATCGATCAAACTATAACACCTTGTAATCTTAAGATCATGATCATGGATAACAATGCCATCTTGTCTCTTAAAAGTAATAAACATTCAGATCCATGGAAACTTAATTAAACCAAGATTAGCCTTCATTAATGGATTGCTAGTTAAAACATTGAAGAGCATCATTAAATTTAAGATATATTTCTCCACTTTCAAACCATTATCTCTTAGGTCATGATTGTAAATTAACTTCTTTTACCACCAATATGAATTTAGAGATTTATATGGCAATATAAAGATATGTATAATTCCTTTTAATTACATTAGGATTAATATGAAAACATCTCATAAGACTTCAAAAACATATTCAATACTAATTTACATTATGTCTTTAAGGGGAGAAAGTCACAAGATCAGGCTCCTAGATTCTCTTATTGAAAAGGAACACTAAGAAAATGATTCTAAGATAATGAGAATCTCAAAACATTAAACCATGAGACATATGAAAGTGAACGAACACATAATGACTTTTTGATAAAACAAAGATAATATAAAATAAAAGCTATAAAAGATAAGTAAACATATGTGAATAGTTACTTCCTTGAACAAGAATGGATGTAAATCACTTTGTTGACATGGGTTCCACCAGTGGCTCTTTCTGGGGATGTGTGTTCATACCTGAACATAGCAAGATCCAAGATATCTCTAGAAATCAGACCATTAGAAAACACAACGATAATATATGTATATAAGAAAAAAGGAAAAGAAAGAACACTTTCCTATTGATATCTTTAATGAAAGAAAGGTTTAAGATACTTACCATGCATAGGAAGTTCTTGATTGTAACCTTCCAAATCTTGTAAAATGTAAGAATTCTCACCTCCTTTAACAATGATGACAAAAGGACCTATCCATAAAGCATCAAACTTTCCATGTTTACCTTTGTCTTGATCTTTCACATTCCATCTCAAAACTAAGTCTCCAACCTGAAATTTCCTTTCTGTGGTTTTCTTATCAAATAAATCTTTTACTTTCTGTTGCAATGCCTGATTTCTTTCATGAGCTCTATTCCTCACTTCATCCAATTCTGCAAGTTGTAATAGTCCATCTTCCATGAAATCCACCTCTTCATATTGTTCTTCATTCATAAACTTATACACTGGCATCAAATTATTTAGTGGTAAGTGAGCTTTCTTTCCATAAACAAGTTCATATGGAGCATACCCAGTAGATTTCTTAACTGTAATTTGGTCTGCCCAAAGTGTAAGAGGTAATTTTGAATCCCATGCTCTTTTTTTATTATCTAACATCCTTTTGATAATTTTCATTATATTTTTGTTGCTATATTCTGCTTGGCCATTCCCTTGAGGGAGATAAGGGGATGAAAAGGAAATCTTTATTCCATACTTATCATGAAATTCAATAAATTCTGCAAATCTGAAACACATAGCATTATCACAAACAATCTTCTGAGGAACACCAAATCTTGTTAATATCTTTTCAGTCAAAAATTTGATTACCACTTTACTAGTAGCTTGTCTAGTTGGTATGGCTTCCACCCATTTAGTGAAGTAATCAATGGCTACCAAAATCCACTTATGCCCACCACTGGATGTATCAGTTATTTCACCTATGAAGTCTACTCCCCACATTTGGAATGGTTCTTTAGTAGTCATAGGATTGAGAGGTAATGCACCATTATATTTGAGTTTTCCTAAAAATCTCTGACATGCTTCACATCTTTGAACATATTCATGGCAATCCTTAAATATGCAGGGCCAATAGTATCCCGCATTCAATATCTTATGTGTAGTGGTCTTCGCTGAAAAATGCCCACCACATGCTCCATCATGGTGATGACATTAATTTTTCCATTAGTACACTTAGTGAAAAACATTGACAGAGATCACCGGCAGACTACAGAGATCACCGGCAGACTACAAGCATTACCGGCAAACAACAAGCATACCCGACAGAACACAAAGGTCATGAAAAATGCTAAGTATGGAATTGACAAGCATCACTGGCGACACAATTTTGAGAACAAAACCGAAGGAACAAAAAAGGCATACCTGATGACTAGTTCAAGAAAGGAACACTGGCGACCAAGAAAACTAACTATCAGAACCGACAGTCAGTTAGAGAACCCGCAAATAGTGGATCTAAGTTTTACACGTCAGATAAAGCAATGTAATTTTATTTATAGAGTTTTAATTTGTTTTAAATGATAACTTAAGGGTCAAGCAAGCTTTATGTAAATGTTTTAAAGCATCCTAATGAATCTAAAACATATCTAACTAAATATCAAGGTCAAGTTGTAAACCTTGGATCTAGAGTTAACTTGCGAAGCGTGAATCAAGAATTGAGCCAAAAACTAGTATAAATAGATGTTCAAATCAATTGTGAAATATGAATTCATTGTTTTTGATAGTCATGAAGAGAATCTAAGGAGAAGAAGGTAGAATTCATGCAAATTTTAGAAACAGATCATATCAGTTGTCAAGAACACACAGAGGCTACCAACGAGCAGATAAAGGTATTATTCAATCATGGAAGGATGATTACTTATATGTATGAAGCTTAATAGGATCTGTTATCAGCAATTAAAGATTG
>MU223780.1:20191-37391 GCA_018584345.1 Thuja plicata | reverse complement strand
CCAATGGCATTTGCTTCAAACACTTTTAAAATGTCTTTGGTATGCACTAGCCTCTCCTCATATGTCTACTCATCATGTCTTTGGATTTTCTCATTGGCATGAAATGTTTAAGTCTTTTCCAAAATCAGCATGGATTCCATTTGATGTTTGAATGCATAGAATTATGTAGGTGAATTAATCTTTGAGTGAGTTGATTTGTAACTGCAATGTATATGGAGGGAGGAAACCTCACGAGAAGACAGTGAAAAGGTAGAAACTGAATCTGGAATTAGCATGGAGAAGCAATCAACCAGATTGGTCAAAGTTATAGAATCTTCAGAGGAGTTCATTTCTAGGTCTATAATTTAGATCAACCTTCAATTATGTCCGACCTCATACTGGGTGAAAATAAGGAAACCACAAAGTATGCCATTTAATTCTGAATTCTGTATTTTCAGTGAAACTTTAAATAAATCAGAAATGGAAAGGCTCTGGAAAAGTGAGCAATTGGATTGGTAGGAATCTGTAAATCCTCAGGTGAGTTCACTCCTATGTTTTCAATATGAGTGACAACTCAATTATCCAAAATTTTCAACCGGATACACACTTTCAAGACCTCAAAGTGGACAATCTTCGTAATTCTGTACTTGAAAACTCAGGAAATCAGAATTATTCACCAATGGAATGGTTCTAGAGAACTTGTCATCTGATTTCATAGGGATCTGCAAACTGGAAATATTGGTTCATTGTCATGATTACAATACCTGGGAACACACCATGATGTCATACCTATCCATCTGATCAAAGATGCAGGCCTTCAAAGTAAGGTATTCAAAAATCTGCATTCAACAACTTTTGGAAACTTAACAAAGTGCCAACAGAATAAGACTGGAAAATTGCTCAAATGGATTCATCATGATCTAGGATTTAAAAAATAAGATTTTTGATATGCATGCAACACATTCCCAAAGTGATGGCTTATGAAACTCATTAGGGTGCAAGATATTCAGAAGCAAAGTAGGCTCCGGACAGCAAAATGACAGCAAAAATGCAGATCTAGGTGACCACCTCAAAATGACCACTCCATAAACATGTCAGAATTGAAATTCAGGAGTTGGAACCCATTGCATATGTCAAATGAAAGGCATTGAAGCCTTTTCCCAATTTCTAGCTCATGAAAATCATCTGGGCATCTTTTACAAGCATTCTAACTGAGCCTTCTCACACAAAATTTTCAAGGGTATTCACTTTGCTTAACTGAAAAATTAACATGGTCACTCCAAATTTGTTCCAAATTTAGGAGTACCAATAGAAGGTCAAAGGGGATGAATGACCAATAGCTTTCATGAGCTCCCCCTTTAAGAACGCCGAAGTCTGGTATTCACCTCTGGAAAAGCAGACCTGTGCTCTTGTCTATGCTGTGAAGAAATTCTGACATTATATTCTCTGGAGCAAAGTGCTTGCTATCATCCCAGACCAGGCAGTAAAATCTCTATTGATGCAGAGTGAATTGGGTGAAAGATGGGGGAAATGGATGGCCATCCTTGAAGAGTATGATTTAGAAATGCAACCCATGAAGATAGTCTGAGGCCAAGGACTATGTAGAGCGATGGTAGAAGAGAGTCCACACATCAAATGTCAGGCATATACAGTGGATTCCATCACTCAAGATTTGTGGTACACAGACCTGGTGTACTTGTTGTTGAACAAAATATTCCCAGAGGGATTTCCTCCAAACAAATGTCACATCTTGGGATTGAAAAGCGCACACTTCATGATAAAAAATGCCATGCTTTTTCATAGGAACCAGAGATTTTGAAGTTCTCGAATGTGCTAAGGCATTCATCCTAGATAGTCACCATTTGTTATGCCCTGCATACCCGTCCCTACATTTTGTGTGCAAAATATTGGGTCCCCTTTTTTGCTTTTTCTCTTTCCTTGTTTCCTTTTTTTTCCTCTGGGCTTTGCTCCCGCAAGGTTTATCTTTCTTTTTCTTTCTGTCTTTTTGCACCTCCGGGCCTAGTCCTAGAGTTTTTTGTTCTTTCTAGAGCCAGATTCTGGACTCTAGGATTCTCTTCAACTATGTCTTCTTTCATCATAAGGCATAGTTGCATGGAATCCCCGGGCCCAAAGTCCGGAGGTCTGCCTGTTTTAGGGTTTTACGGAGAAGATTGTAACTTTTTTTTACCCTAGGGGTACAAATGGAAATTTCCTATCATTTCATAGTTACCATGATTAAAAAAACACTTAGAAGCATTTAGAGATATTCTTAGGTGATTAAGGTGATTAAACTGACAATTGCTCTGTGCTTAGTGGTTGATCAAAAGTTGATTTGCGGTGCTTGTTCGTGATCATTTGAGGGTAGAATTGTTACAGTGCGCTCCCTGTGTTCTTCTTCCCTGCTCTTCGTCATGTTTCCAGGTAGGTTTTCAGTTTCACCTTCTCTGGTTTCCTATTTTCTGGTTCTTGTTGTTTCCTTTTGCTTCAGTTTTGTTTGGTTTTGTCGCTTCCTCCTTTGCATTTCTCTTTTGGGTTGCCTCCCGTTGGTGGGTTGGCTCTACTAGAGGGTTGTCCGCCCTCTGTGTAGTTGTAAACTAGTGTATATGATGTACATTGTCATAGGGTAGCTCTTGTGCTTGTGTAAATGTTGTATAATCATGTAAATAGTTTGTAGATACTGTATATATGTTTCTATTGTTCTATGAGCTTCACTTTGGTCCTCACAGAGCTTCAGTTCCTTGTATTTTAGTGTATATATGTCTCAACCTTCGGCCCTCTATAAACTCATGTATATCTTCTGAGTATCCTTCTGTTCTTGATGAGCTCATTGTGCCCCATCATTTCTTGCACCATTTTGCCAAGCTCGTCGAGAGGGATTCGCCATGGCCTGAACTCGGCACCTCACTAGTTTGAGCCATGGTGGCTTTCTCTCTCCTATGTCATGCCACCTTAATGGTGGGATTAATTTCCCACAAGTCAACATTTAAACCCTGTCCCATCTAGCATTCCATTTTCCCTTGTTTCAGCCTGCTTGTCACCATTAATGACATTTATGCCATTTGTCGCATGCCCACATGATGACCCATGTCAGCCAAATATGGCTTACTACCGGTCATGTCGATAACGGCTAGTTTATCTAGACTCTGGGTCCCTAGGAGTCCGTTGTCTTTCATTTTCTCCTTTCCCTTAGTTCAACACCCCAGAATCTAACCCACATCTATTTTAAGTATTCCAGGATTTTTTATATGTGCTAACACTTATTGGACAAGTGCAGGGTGGTGACGAATCCCCCAGAGTTTCTAACATTCATTTTATATATACCATGTTCTAACGGTTCTCTGATCTTGTAGGTTGTGGATAGTTGATCAAGATGTCTGAAGTAATCACCCCTCCTAATAGCCTGGAGCTACCTACCACCTTCACTCGGGCGGCCACAAAAACCAAGGCCAAAAATATGTTGGCAAAGCTACCCTTAACCTCCAAATACCCAAAGGAAGGCGTTCTCATGGGGTCCAAGGTGGACTCCAAAGTATGGGAAATAATAGACACAGAGCCCAGACTTTGATCTGAAATGCAGGGCTTAATTCAAGCCATATACTGATTAAAGGCCAGCGGAGACAATATGGCCACTCACTTGGCCACTTCCGACATTATAAAGGCCATGAACTTTCCCTGTACGGTGCAATCACTGGAACTGATGCACCTACTCAGACTATTATGCTTTCTGATCCCCAGCCACTACAATATCCAGCAACAATCGTCACCCAGGATGCAACAAATTTTGCCTCAGGGCTGGGGATTCTACAATTCTAGCATTCCGTCGTGTTCAACCAGACCAATTCATTACAGGAGTTCAAGGAAGCTGCTCTCGTCTCCCGATAATACCTTAACACTCACTGGCTAAAGTCCCCAAAGAGGGACTATAAAAGGATGAAGTTGGAAATTCCCCACAGGGATTTCATAGAACCCATTTAGGCGGGCATCATATTTTTATGCAGAATCTTCGGATTGCCCCATGCCTAGGATTTCTCAGCATGGATGTACTATTTTCTCTACTGCATCACCACCCATAATCGAACTTTCAACTAGGCAGCCATCATTTCCAATCATGTGGACACACAGTTGAAGGGCATCGTCCAGAGTTCCAAGTTCTACATGACATCTTATGTGTTATGGGCACTAGCTCAACAAAGACCGGCTTTTCTAGGTTTGGGAACAGTTGGTGAACTTGGGAACAGGCCAGGCCAGTTGACCCCATGGGATCATTATCCCCAAGTACAATGGGAACTCAGTTTCCTGAATTTCTGCTAGGTAAATGATGCTTTCATTTATCATAATATCCTAACACTTACCCAGGACACTGGGTACCCATTATCGCAGGAGGTGATGAACCTGGTCAGCACTTACAGCCACTATTTCATTCAGTTCCAACACCACACCTACATTCGGGTGACTGGCTTCTCTGGGAAGCCCTATCTTCTTCCCCAATACTGCGAGGACATAATCATTCTTTTGGAGTTTTGTTGGCAGATGATGGACCTACACACCTTCTTCATATTAAAGAAGGTCATCAACGTCCCATTCCCATTTTTGTGCAGGAATTATACATGCAGCCTCACCATAGAAAGGGAGGCAGATAATGAATTGAAAAGCCTGGGACTAGTGGAATTCCACCATGCCAAAAAAAACTATAATCCTCTAGGCAAGATTTTCACAGCACTTCCCCGGGCATCCCCGCCACATGAAGAAGATATTAAACTTTTTTAGGTGGACTGCCAGGACAGTTTTGATCTTTGAGCCCATCAACATTCATGCATGTCCAAAGGACTCATGAAGGCGCTCAACCTTTGGACTTTTCTGAATGGATTTTCAGATGATAGGCCGCTATAAAACCTGGCATACAAGGAAAAAGGATTGGACAAGTTTGATCTCCCTCTGGTGGATTGGACCACCCCAGAAGACTTGACAATCAAGGGAGTATGTCACCCTATTTTGGAGGTGAGTCACCAATATTTTGTCTGGGTGTTTCCCAAGAGCACCAGGAAGAAACCAATGGTCTGAAAGGCCACTCCATCTTTCGCCACCGCCGAACCCCGCACAAGCAAGGGGAAAGAGAAAGAGGGCACCCCAGCCAAGGTACCTCCCCAAGGTCCCACCCCTTTGATGGTACAACTACAACAACAAATGGAGTCAGCGAGGCTAGCCAGTCAGCAAATAAGCATGTAGATATCCTCTGGTCTCCTTGTAACTCTAATGCCATATGTTCGCCCGATGGGATCTTTGTCATTGGCTGTGATGATGAGCAGACATAATTTTGCTGAGGCGGAGTCTACCAGTATTTTGGAAACCGGTGTCCCACTGCTAAGAAAGAAGAAGAAGAAGGTGACCCCTACCCCAAGTGTGGCTGCTAGCCCTAGTACACTAGATGTGCCTCCAGTTGATGTTAGTTCAGATTCCCCCAAACTTGAAGAGATCCCTGACAGCCCTCCCCCACATGATGATTTTGATGATGTGTTTGGGGCGGATGAAGTCATGAACTTATAAGAGGATATTGGTCAAGCAGTTGAGAAAATTGTCGCTCCAGATAAAGAGGAGATCCCCGTAGAAAAGGAAGTTCTAAAAGAAGGATTTGCATCAGAATAGGAAAATTGGGACGAGACACATAGGGAGCATGAGTGGGAGAAAATACCAGTCCAAGAGGCCGAAGATGTACCAAGGCAAACCACCAATGAGAAACCGATGGTTGGGGAATTCAGACCCACAAGATCAACCGTACCCCCATTCATCATGCTCCAGATGCCTTCAGTTACTCCGGGTGATCAAGTGCCCCATAGAACATTTGGTGAAGTAATAACAGTGGCCGCATTGTTAAACTTTGGCCAGAGACCCCACCAACTTCCAGAAGATGTTCTGATGAAGGAAAATGTTCCAGTAGATGAGGCCAATGAGGCTGAAGAACAACAGTAGCAAATTGACCGGGAAGTCCCAGAGAATGTAAATGTCAGATCAACTGATGCTAAGAGGGACGAGGAAGTCCCCAAAGATACAGGCAATATCAATGCCAAAAAAGAAGTTCTGGATATCACAACAGAAGACGCCAACATGGAAAAAAATACAGAGGCCTTCAGAGAGTGGGAACTAGAATAGGATAAAGGAAAAGAGCCTGATGACATTCTGCATCCTGTGAACATGCCGCCTGATTCTGAAAAGGGTCCGGGCACCAAGGTCTTAATAGTAGAACCATCCCAGCCACCCCAATGGCTGGTAGAATCGAGAAAAAGAAAGGCCTCAGTGGTCATATCAGGTGTTCCACTCTCCTTGGCCAAAATGATGGCCCGAAATGCAGAGGCTCATAAGCCCAAGAAGGCATGGACAGTCCATACCCTTTGAACTAGGCCAATGGGAAACATAGTTGTGACTATCGCAACACCTCCTCAAGATGCAGATGCAGTGGCTGTAAGACTTGAAGATTACAACATCACAGAAGTGGCACTAGGGAGAAGAGACAAGCAAGTTGAACTGGACCTACTAAGGGAGGCCACTAAAGTAGTAGAGGCTTGGTATATCAAACAAGGCCAAAAGTTGAAGGAGCAAAGAGAGACTAATGCAAATATCCTCGCACTTCTGGCAGAACTTACATAGCCTTTGGCCGAGATCCACCCAGAAACCTCTTCCTCCAGATTGCTACTTGCACAAGGCAACATGGATTCTCTCTGGGCCATGAAGAAGAAGGCTTAGGCTGTAGATGGGTGGGCTGCCAAGTAGGTAGCTGCCATAAGACAATTTCTAGTGACGTCCCTCCCAGACCTTTATCAGATCGACATCCTTATCAGCCAAGCAAATGGCTCTGCTCTTGTATGGGAGCAAGACTTAGAGAAGTATGAGAAATGGAGGGCTGGGTTGGAATAAATTTGTAACATCAGAGAAGAAGCTGCCACAGAGGTAGGAATTTTGGGAGACAAATCATATGATTCTCTCCAGGCCCAGTACTCCAGACTTGGCCTCAAAATCAAGGTGTGCAAGGAACTAGTTAAGGCCTTAAAAGAAAAGGTGACCACGACCTAATACCCCTTGGGCCTATTTCAAGTGTTTGTGGTTGGAGTATCACAAGTCAATCCCTTCACCACTGGGATGTGCACCATAGAGGACTACGTCCTCAGTAAATTTGATGAACGGATGGAATCCTTGTATCCAATTGCCAGAGATTTTGACCATGGCAAGTTATCTAGATTATCCAAGACAATGATCCGGGCACATGACACCGTGAAGATGGTGGATGAATTTCAGAATGGGGCCAGTTATATTGAGGAAAAATTGGAGGTTGTTCATAGTCAATGGGACAGTATTAAAGACATAGATGAAGAAGGCATAAGCTAGGTGTTGGAGACATTAAAAAATAGTATGGAACAATAAGGTTCTCCAGAGTCCAGAGAATTCCATCAACCATGTGTCATTTGTATTCTTTATTCTTTGGGGGTGCAAGCTTCCGGATCCCAGAGTCCTGGATCCAATATTTTTGAATTCTTTAAAGTGACTTGTGTCCTAGCTCCCAAAGCTGACCGGTCACTTTCAAATTAGTTAATAAGGATTTCAGAGAGTGGGTGACTACAGCAAGGCATGTCGGCTCGATAAGAAAGTCCTGGCAGGTGGTCTTCCCAAGGTGCTGCTTCAACATAACACCTTGCGCATCGAAGATAGGGAGCTTCTTTTCCATTAATGAGGCATGTAGCCTCGATCCCCGGGGGATCAAATTTCTTCTTTTCTCCTCTTGGCTCTCTTCTCGAGGCTGATTCTTCCACTCCTCCTTTCTTGTCTTATTCTTCTGACATGTCAAACCTTTTCTATCTCAAGGTCTTTGTAGCGTGGCCTAGGTAGTATCGGCCATCAAAAATTGTATTATATTGCTTGAGTGTAAAATAAGTTAGGTTAGTTTTAGGTCAAAAGCTTGTGTATAAATAAGAAGACCGACCTCATTCCAAGGGTTGGCAAAATTGATGAGTTTGCAGTCCATAGCTATAGCATTTTGGTTTTCTCAGTTGCAGAGCTTAATGCTCCTTAGTTGTTAGAGATTCTCAGTAGTTAGTTTCTCCCTTGGAGCCACCATTATTGTACACACCAGTGCTTGCTGGAAACATGTTAATGAATAAGTAAGGGTCATATCAATGATGTTGTTATCATTTTGATCTCTAGATTAACGGTATTTTATGTTGTATTTTCTTTATGTCCCCTGCTCTGATATTTTTTAGTAGATTAACGACCTTCTTTTCCCTCGCTATTGATTAAATATGACCTTATGGTTCTGTATTTCTTCAGTATTTATTGTAGCATGTTAGAGCTTGGTTGATGTTTTAAATGTTTGGCATAACTATAGGTAGATGAAATATTTCTAACCATGCAACATATTTTGAAGTTTATTTGGTAAAAATAGTGAATGCTTGCAGGAAACCCCACTTACTTAAATCCCCAGAGAAGACGAGCCAAGATAACCAGCTATCCCCCTGAACAAAATATTCACACTCCCAACTAAGCTCCTGCACTGTCGAGACCCAACTCACATGCTTGAAGGCCCAGGGAATCTCATTTCCCTGGACAACCTTTACAGGCGAAGTTGGCCGGTACCCTAGTACCCGGTGACAACTTACATCTGTTTGTAGACCCGGTCACAAAGTCCCATCAATAGGTAGTAGTTGAAAAACTAACCAAGGTATCTCATTTCATTCCAGGGAGTTTGAGAGATGGATCCTTGGCTTTGGCCAAGAAGTTTATTTAGGATATTTTAAGACTACATGGTGTACTAAAGACCATTATTTCTGACAAAGATACACAGATGACATCAAGGTTTTGGACAACCTTGAATGCCTCCTTGGGTACACGGCTAAACTTTAGTAGAGCCTATCATCCTCAGATTGATGGGAAGACTGACAGAGTAAATCAGGTTGTAGAGGATTTACTTCAGATGTATTGCATGGATCAGCAATACAAGTGGGAAGAGTATCTTCCATTGGTAGAGTTTTCCTATAAAAAATCTTACCATGCTTCATTGGGAATGACACCATTTGAGGCACTATATAGGAGGAAATTATGCACTCCTATCAGTTGGGATAGAGTAGAGGACATGATCATTGTTGGTCCTGATTCGTTGGGAGAGATGGAGGAGTAGATGACTCTAATTCGTTCTCAATTGAAAGAAGTAGCGGATCATTAGAAGAGTTATGCGGATAGGAACCGCACTTTCAGGCAATTCTAAGAAGGGGACAAAGTGTTTTTGCGTGTGAGACCACATAAGAGATCAATTAATTTTGGCAAGGCTTCCAAGCTTGCACTGAGATATGTGGGTCCTTTTGATGTATTGGAGGTGATCAACCTCGTTTCTTATAGACTTGCTCTACCACCCGCTCTATCATGAATCCATAATGTTTTTCATGTTTCTTTTTTGAAACCCTATCATCCAAATGCCTCTCATATCTTAGATTGGCATGCATTACAGGTTCAGGATCTAGGGGTGGTGCTAGTGGAGCCTACCCACCTCGTTGATCAGTGTACCATCAGGGTGCATGACATAGATGTATTGCAATATAAGGTCCAGTGGGACCAATTCTCTGTTGATAGTGCTACTTGGGAGGATGCAGATGACATGCATAGATCTTTTCCGCAGTTATTTGATTAGACTTACATATGTTCTTATTTTTAGTACTCATGTTATATGCTCAGACATTGATACTATTATGTATTTTTATTTGGTACTCTTAGTGACATTATGGACTTTATTGACTTGGTTGGATACTTTTGACCAAAGTCGTTATGCTTTATGATTATGTTAGACATGTTTGACATTATATTGGATATTGTGGAAGTAAATTTGGGTTCATGTTATTTATATGCTTTGAATGTTTTATTAGTTATGTTTTGAGGTGATTTATATGATCGTATGTTTGGATATTGTCGTGGATTATATAATGTTGATTTATATTGCAATGACTTGATGGGAAAATATGATGAATTATGGATGATTACATGATGTTAGTTTCCATATATGTTATTTAAATACAATTTGGATTTATGGACTAACCTACTAATGATCAATCTACTAGTTTGATGGATTGATAGGATTGAAGGTGGGAGTGTGGTTCTGGAGGAGAAGTTTAGCTTCTCAGTAATGGTTGATCAGAAAAATATGAGTTTTTCACACACCATGTAGTATTTGATTATTATACTTGCAATAGATTAACAAGTTTTATTTCTAACTCTATCTCTAATAGAAAATGCATGGTGTGTGTGGAGGGTTAAATTGATTAGAATATGATATAGGTAAATATTAATTTTGTTGATTTTATGTGTGGAATTTGATCAATCGAACTTAGATTATTGATCTATATAATTTATTGTTTTCGTGGATATAATTACATTTTTTAATGTATTCATCATGGACGATGAATCATGCTAAGGGGAGAAGGATGTCATAACCCATTTTTATTATTCCACCATCCTAGGAAATCAACCAACCAGGAAATGAGTTGGTATCTTCCAACGCTGAGTCAACTTCTATTTCTAGAAGAGTGGGTTATTAAAGTAAACAACTTAACTAAACTGGAGTTATTCTTATGTTTTAAATTGAATGAAGCGATGGTTGGAGAGAAGTGGATGGATGTTTTCAATGAAGAGACTACATTCTCATGCAAAGAAAAAGAACCATAATCATTAAAATAATCCACGTTCTTCATTGAAGAGGGAACCAAGAAGAATTAATAGAAAACGCGAGCTTTAATGGAAGTTAAGTAGAGTTAATAAAAAAGGGGAAGGAGGTAATTAGCACATGAGGAGTAGAGAATGCGCATAAGAAGAGGGAAGAGGGAGTTGAAGGGGGTAGTAGGAGAATGTAGAGTAAAAAAAAAGAAAGACTCACGCATAAGGGAGAAAAAAATGGGAGTTGAAGGGAGAGATAGCACAGAGAAAGAGAGAGGAAAGAGGCAAGTTGGTAAGAGAAAACTATTTAGAAAGAAAGTGTGTGTGGAGGAAATAGGGAGGCAGCAGTAAAAGGAAGATTTGGGAAGAAACGTACAAGAGAAAGGAGGATTCAGCGAGTTAACAAGAAGAGAGACAACCTTAAGAAAGGGGGATATCATAGTGTAAAAAAAAGGGGAACCACATAGAGCTACAATAGAGAGGAGAAAAGACCAGGTTCCAATTCAATTATCTTAAGTTTTTCTTGTGATGCATTAGATATATTTTCTTCCAGTAAATCACGTCTTTGTTCATTGTAGTATGTTACAAACAAATTTTCTTTCATTTTTTTATTTATTGGTTGTTTCCTGTTACAAAAAAAATAGTATAGTTCAAACAACTAGTTTCGAAATGGAATTAGAATACTATAGAATGGTTGATGATTTGTTTTGATAACACTATTTTTTTTTTCTACGCTGGAGGTCATTCTAGTAGAGAGACTTTTATGGTAGTTTTAAGATTAGTAAGAAAGAATAGCTACGCCTGGTGTTGTAGAACTTATTTTTGTATCAGAATAATTAGTGGAGTAAACATAAAAAGTTCAGCATGGCTGTAAACGAACTAGAGGTTTTTAGTAAAATTTGTCCTATTCGGGTAGTGAATTTTTTTTAATCAAAACCAAACTTGAAACTAAAACAACAGACTTTTAAATTTTATAAAATCTAAACATAGAAAACTCTGTATCTTTACAAAACTGGATACTTTACATAAAAGAGGCTTGGTGAATTGTTTTGTTATCTAGAACTGTTGATTTTAGTCCTCTTAAAGAAAACTCTAGTTCACTTGGATTGGAAATTAAATTATGTGTTGAATCCCTGCTTGCAAGTGTTGTATTATGATTTATAGTATGTTTTTTTTGAAATGTAAAGGAAGGTGTAGGATGTGGAATCCTAGGAAAGGGTAATTTTATTTTGCATTACCTGCTAGTACAAGTCTGGTTTTAAAAGTCTTTTGGCCAAAGCTTGGTAACACATGTTTTCTTAAATGTGTATGGTTATGTTTCATCTTCCTAAATTTGTGAATATAATCTATTTAGAAACTTGTAGAAAGTAGTTAGATATCACAGACACCCCAGATTCCTTCTGATCCATCAGTGTCGAGAAATAGACTTCTTGGGTAGGGTCGGTGCGCTCTTCATTTCACGATGATCCCTGGGGGAGCTAACCACTCTGTGGTTAGGTGGATTAAGCCCCATAACCACACTCTCATCTCAATATTTGCATTTGAATAGGAGTTTGATGGCTTGGGAGACTAGACCATGCAAATAGACAGTTGTCCGATGGCATTTATGATATTGATTTTATGGCCTTATCGTCTTGTACATGATGTATTTGTATTTATCTTTCCTTTATGATGTAAGGTATTCGACATATTTTTTTGACATCCTGATATATTGAACATTATAATTATTCTTTCATGGAATTATTGTAATTTGACTTTATGGTCGCTTACTCTTGATTGTATTATCTTTATGAAATATCGAAATGAATATATGGAAAATAGAAATTTTATGTTCATGATTACTTGATTTACTTGAACTTTTTGGTCGATTACTCTTTAGGGTTAACTGACTATGACTATGGAATCAACATAGGAGAAATTTTAGCATGTTTAGCTTTTGTGGCTTTTATTGGTAAAATCAATCTTTACACGATGCCTAGTACCTACAAGCCTGTATCACTGAGAAGAAATACATGTGCATGGATATACATATAAAAGAAGACATTGCAGACAAATGACCAAAATTGATACATCGTGTGGACCTCAGCTATGTGAGAAACTACAACTTTGTCCTGAATCATGAACACAAACACACACACACACACACACACAACATGTAGCATCATCACAATGAGGGTTAGAATATTGAGCATTGGGTTAGTCTATAATCATTAATAAAAATAAATCAACATAATCATGAGCAATATCCAAAATCATAAAGTGTGATACAAGATAAAAGTAACCTTAATAGAAGAAAGTATAAATAATCAATTATATATATATATATATATATATATATATATATATATATATATATATATATATATATCATATAACATCCTAACTATATTTAGAAAGGTCTTGAAGGCCCTCAATACATACATGGAGATAAAAAGATACAAAAATGATACATTTACTGATATTAGAATCCTCAGGTACTAGCTTATGAAATCATTATAAACAAACTATAGGAATAGATCAAACAAAAATCATGAACAACTTAAGAAGTAAGAAAACATCAAAAAATCTTACTTCATTCAAAAGAACAAAACTTATATTAGGGTTAGAGGGGTATTACACATTTGGTTAGACAATCCGCTACTTGATTCCACTCCCTAGGAATGTGAGTAAAAGTAACAGTCCAAAGAACCACATAACCAAAGAATCTATCTAATCACCAAAGCTAAGTGCCAATTGACATCATCTAGTCGTTGCTCCTTCAACAAAGTCACCATAAAAGAAAAGCATATTTTGATTCTTGATGGTCTATAACATGTTCTCTTTATAATGTTCATTATAAGGAAAATTTGTAATAAATTTTTATGTCAACTTACCTATTAAAGTCAAGTTATTTAAAAGTTTCAAAAAAATCTAGCATTTATAAATCTCAATTGAAACAAAAATTACACTTAAGTCACAAGTAATAAGTTTGAATTTAAATCTTCTCTTCAAAGTTAGCTTGGATGAATTAGAACTTAGATTAGCTTTAAGATCTAATATGAAATACATATCATGATAGATGTCTTATCAACAATGAAATATTTAAAATCATTCTTCGAAGGATTCCACATTTGCAAGATTAGAATTTTGTGGCTCTTCTTAATCATGGGGTTTTCCAACAATATAAGCCAAATCTGGGATATCAATTATAGATATATTTAGAACTAGCAATCGCACCTTAGGGTGCAATGGGTACGCCGAAGAGATATTGAAGTTTAATTAGAGAAAAGAATTAGTTTTCTTTTTTTCAATCTCTCAATTAGGAAGATAATCATGCTCCATTACTAAAAATATTATCAGAAACATTAAACCATAATCATAACCATAGTACTAATCCAAAACAAGATCATTCCATACTAATCATTTTATATTAATTTGTGTATTTTAAAATTTTATATTTAAAATGTATAAAAAATAAATATGTAAAATATATAATTTTGAATCAATATATTAAATTACTTTTCTATTTAAAAATAATTTCTAATATTCATATATAATTATCAATTAATGAAAAAAGAATTATAAAGATTTAATTTAAAATAATAATTTTATTTACTATATTAGAATAATTATATAATTTCTTCGCTCATAATTCTATAATTAAAATTATAGTATTTTATATAACACTTATATGACATAGTTAAAATTTACTAATATTAAACTTATTTTATCATTTATCTTGATAGACTGTTATTCAAATGCAATAACCAAAAATTGTGCTACAATTTATATCGCATGAGAGCTGCCAATTTAGAAACAAATAAATTATGAAACACATCCTACCTATGCATAATAGACTATTTTCAGCCCATTCAGAAATAAGGAATTAAAGAAATTTGTGAATTAAGGTGAATGAGTTTTATTAATAAAATATTTAGATTTCTTTTCCTTCTCATCTTACTCACCAAATACTTTTTTTTTTGTTTCTACTCCATCTGCAAGTAGAATAACTCAGAATATGTTTGCCAAGTGTTGAAATAACATCAACAATATAATTATTATTAAATTGTTTATAATTTGTGGAGCTAATACTAGTAATATGGTGGAGATTGGGAGTTGAAATCAGAACAAGTTTTTTATTTTTTATTTTATGGATCTATGGTTTATAAATGGAGTCTCTTGGCTAAATACCATTATCCTATGTGGTTCAAAGGTTTTATTCAACATCTAAAAGATGAAAGGAAAGAAATAAGTTTTTTTCTTGAGCATCAACATTTTGGATGAGAGGTGATGATTCATCACCAACGATTCAGATTTTTCAGCAATGGGTACACTGAAGATATATTGTAGATACATTACAGAAACACATATAAAGAGGAGAGGGGTATATGGAGAATAATATCTAGCATTACTCTTCATGATTAACTCTATCCACCTCTCTCTTTCTATCTCTATATAACTCTACCTACCTCTCTATAACTCTATTCACCTGTCTCTAGCTCTCTCTATCCCTCTAGCTCTTGCTACTTCTCTCTATATTTTTCTGGTCATGTCTCTCTAGCTCTATCTACCTCTCTCTATCTCTTTCTATCACTCTCCATCCATCACCATCTCTCTATATCTCTATCCTCTCTCATTCACTCCATCTCCCCTACTCTATTTCTCTCTCTAACTCTCCTATCTCTCCTCTCTCCATATATCTATATCTATTTCCCTCCCTCCCTCTCTTCATATATCTCTATCTATATCTCTACCTCTCTCTATCTCTTTCTATCACTCTCTATCCATCACCATCTCTCTATATCTCTATCTATTTATGTCATTCCCTCCCTCCTCTCCCATTCACTCCATCTCCCCTACTCTATTTCTCTCTCTAAATTTCCTATCTCTCCTCTCTCCATATATCTCTATCTATATTGGTCCCTCCCTCTCTCCATATATCTCTATCTACATCGCTCCCTCCTTTCTATATTTCCTTCTATCCATATCTTTTTCTACATCTATGTCCCTATATTTATATCTCTTATAAATTTCTTATTATTTATTTCATAGATCTATTGATGTGATCCAATGGAAACACTACTATGAGACTTCATTACTACTAACTTTGTATTGCTTTTTTAAATATAAATTTGGCTCATTTGAGTACACATAATTTTCTCTGTTTGTATTAAAAATTATTAGTTATAGTTGCCTAATTTGTATTAAAAATTATATTTAACTAAAACATTTGTAATAATTGTTAAATTATTTATTAATAATAGAAGAGAGGTCATAATATTTCTATAAGAAAATGATAAAAAAATGGAGACAAATTTATGAGGAAATTTGTGTATGTCTTATTATCTCTCTGTATCATCTTAAAATGGAAGCACTTCCATGTTAAGAGAGTTTAGCCCTCCTTAGGGGATGTTTTTGACCTCCATCATATCATCCTCTCATTTCTGCATCATCTCCTGCTTCTGTGCCTGTTCAGGACCCTGATTGGGCCTCTCTGGGCACCTCCTACCCCACCTGACATATTTTCCAGGGGTTCTAGCCCCCTGGGTCAAAGTTGACCTTGACCCTGACCTAGGTCAGGGTCAACCTCAACACTGACCAGGGTCCCCCTTTCAAAACTGGAAACTTGTCGACTGTCGGGGGTCATCCAAAATTTAGTTTTCCTGCTTCTGGGTCGGCTGTTTCAAGTTCCGAAGCGTTGATTCCTAAATTATATTTAATATAGGCCCTTTTCTAAGGGCATGGGTCTAATTGGAATTTAATTATCCTATGTCGGCCTCCTTAGAATATTGTGCCCTAGTTTCATATAAAAGGAAGCCTCTTTCTCTCATTTTCTCTAAGTCTTCCAAGTGCAAAAAGCTCTAATCAAGATTTTGTCAAGAAGAAAAAAGTTCAAGCATCCATTGTTCTACATATTTCCAAGCTCTCACGATGTTCAAGTCCTCCTCTCAAGCATTCAAGTTCTCCATTGAAGATCAAGGATTCAAGCTTTCAAGCCTTTGAAGGGATTAGATGCAAACATTCAAGATTCATCATTCAAACCCTAGATCTA
The DNA here is from genome assembly GCA_018584345.1 of Thuja plicata. NCBI lineage: Eukaryota > Viridiplantae > Streptophyta > Pinopsida > Cupressales > Cupressaceae > Thuja > Thuja plicata. The sequence goes on along the minus strand of MU223780.1, from coordinate 20,698 downwards.
GCTATCATGGTGGTGTGATCTTCCTTCAAGATCCTTTGTGCATACTCAAGACTCATTCATCCTCTCTCCAAGTGGATTTCAAGCATACAATCATGGAAGTGTTAGAATAATGACAGAAATACAGAGAGATATAGGAAATGTTTAACTCAATGAGCAAGAGATAGGAGATTTACCATGAATTAATTTGAATACTAGGAGCATGCACCAAAGATCCAAACAACAAGGAGACAAGATTTTAGAAGGGGAAAAAGCATGAAAAAACCCCCATGAATAAATATGGATGGGCAAATTTCCAAGAATGAGAGAGAGAGAGAGAGAGAGAGAAGCTCATACAAAATGAGTCACTTGAAGTGACAAAGTGCTACAACTAGTGCTTGAAATAACTGAGAAATGAGGAGAAAACATCTCTAAAGTAGAGATGGAAGAAGGAGTTGAAGTGTAACTCCCATGTGCATGTGAGCCACATTCATAAAGTGTGTGCCACTTGTGATATTTCCTCTTAGGGAG
>MU223780.1:0-11128 GCA_018584345.1 Thuja plicata | reverse complement strand
TATGAGTGAGAAACCTACATACCTGTGTATGCGAGCACTGCATTCAATAAACTATACTCATATATATAACTGAATGTGCGTTGAGCTATATACATCAGCATAACCTATTACCTGAGTGCTATTTGCAAGACATATACAAGTATGAATGTTTATATTTATGCTCATTGCCGATTCATACGGTTTAGTTTAGCGATGAGATATTAAGTTTAATAATTGAGAAATTCTAGGAGAAACAGAACTCCAAGCTAACTTGGAAAAGGAGGCCAAATCTCAATGCTAGATACCTGTATATCTATTGTACAGGTAGGGCCAGAAAAACTGGGGATACCTCTGCCTCCAGATCAGTAGGATCATTAACTTAAAAGGAGCGAAACCCTAATTAGCATGAAAAATGAAGGTTTGAGATTGCACAATTTGGAGAAATATAGGGTTAAATTTATAATAAAGTATGATAAAAGCCACCCTAAAACTACAACTTCCAGATAAAAGGGAAAAACTTAACCGGAACTCTACAGTCACAGGAACAGAGCAAGAATCAACAGGATCGGGAAACTAAAACAGAAAGGAAAAAGGTGAGAAATGAGCGGGATAGAGGAGGGCTAGCTAATGTAAGAGGAGAGGAGGAAAGTGACCATGATATATAAGCATTCTCATATTAGTGCTTAATTAAATGTGCCATTAAATTGAGACCGAATATCTATATGAATACAGAAAATACTTCGATCCAGAATGCTCGATTTCTAATAAACACTGTAAGTATTAAAAGGAGAATGAAATAAAGGGTTGCGAACCAATAAGATAACAGTAAACCTATATCACGGCTAGGAGATGATTATATATAATATACAAAAAGATACTGTGTAAAATAGTTTAAACTACAGACTATACAAAAACCACCAGAACCCCACCTAAACCCCTACATCAGTTTAAAAGACATATTATACAAAATAGTAACGGAAAGTAGAGACGGAGATTCCCCAGTTAGACTGACTTCTTGCAGACCAGGATGACATCTGAAATTGCCGAAGGGTTTTCCGACACGAGGTGAGGCGGGAGGACCACAGAATTTTTCTTTTTGCTGGATTTGTCCAGGTTAGGAGTGAGGATATTCAAATTACCCATTTCATCCAGGTTGATACCGGGTTCAACATAGGTCTGGAATAAGTTCAGATAGTGAATGAGCCAGAAATTGTCATTTTTAGACCAAATACCCCTCCATCTCAGCAGGAAGTGGATACTTGACAGCATTGTGGGCCATGCTTTGAGAAAGGCAATATTATCCCGTATGACAAGGGCAGGTCGACGGTTTGCCTGGGATAGCTCAGGACTACCTGAGGGGTTAACCATGTAAACCTGATTAATTTATAAGTGATTAATTTAATTTAAAGAAATCTGAGCCATCTACCCCTAAATTAGCCAGTTCGTCAGCCAAAGTATTGCCTTCGCAAAAAATATGAATTAGTTGAAAAGTTTCCAGACCTTCCATGAGCTTAATAATTTCTTCCAGTTTTGAGTTGAGGACCCAATTAGGGGTTGATTTTTTCCGTAGGGAATTTAAAACTATTTGCGAGTCACCTTCGATAATTACCTTAGATAAGCCTAATTTGAGACATGATTTGATACCTTCCAAAACCACTTCTAATTCAGCCAGGTTATTAGAAGTAGGAGGGATGTGTTTTGCAAGTTTCATAATCCATCTCCTGGATTCGTTGTGGATGATACAGCCAATGCCGGATAATCCAGGGTTTCCCCGAGAGGCACCATCAAAATTAATCTTATACCATCCTGGGGGAGGGGGAGACCATTTACAGTTTTTCCTGGCCTCAGTATTCTTAATTGAAAACATATGAGGGGGATTGATAAGTTTATTCCAGTTTCTTTTAATTATGCTGTCACTTAGGGAAAAGGAGCCTTCTTTGAATTGAGATTTTCTTATATACGAATTAAGGCTCTCTATGATAGATGCTTCGATTTTAAGAACTAGGGATGGAACCAGCATCTCTTGGGCTTTAAAAATTCTTCTGTTGCACTCTTTCCAAAGTTCCCAACAAATGATGGCCGGGCATATGTTCCAGATTTTAGAGTAAATCCTCAAATTGTTAGATTTGGGCCATCCTGAGAGGAGGTCATTGAAAGATTTAGGAAGAGGTGCATTCCAATCCAATTTTTGTTTGGTCCACTCCCAGAAGAGCTTAGCATAAGGGCAGTTGTAGAGTAGATGATCGATATCTTCCGAATCTTGTTTACATAGGGAGCATCTAGATGGGAATTGAAATCCTCTTTTTTGAAGATTATCCATTGTTATAATTTTTCCTTGGAAGGCCAGCCAAAGAAAGAGTCCAGCTTTGGGTAAGCAAGAAGTATCCTAGCAAAGATTTAGGGGAATATTAACCTTATCCCATTTTTGAGAGCTAATAATGGCTTTATAACCTTCTTTAACGCTGTAATTCCCTAATTTTGAGGCCGCCCATATGAGTTTGTCAGCCCGCTCGATTTGTTTAATTGGTCTGTTATCTATTATTGTTAGGTAGGATTTTTTAACCTTAGGATCAAGATCCAAATTTTCTATTGACTTCCAAGACCATTTATGATCGTTGTTGAGGGTCATATAATCCATAACTTTGTCCCCCCATTGCGACGTTAATAGATTTTTGCACTCAGCCGGGAGACCTTGTTGATCTAAAGGAGGGTGTCCATTCCATGAATCTTCCTAGAAAAGTGCATCTTGACCCTTGCCGATGTCCCAAGTAAGATATTTGGTTATCAGGTATCTGCTTTTAGCAATAAAGTTCCAGCTATCCGAGCCTTTGGGAAGGGACTTCATTCTGAAAATGGATAGAGGGTCATTTGCATTAAGATATTTATTATATAGGATTCTAGCCCATTTTTTATTATGTTCTTTATAGAGCCTCCAAGATAGTTTTGCGCCTAGAGCCTCATTTTGCCAGTTGACCTTCTTAATTCCTAAACCGCCCAATTCTCTAGATTTACTGATATTATCCCATTTCATAAGCGCAATTTTCTTCTTCTCTTCACCATCATTCCAAAGGAAGTTTCTAAGTTTTGTCTCCAACTTATTATTTATGGATTTGGGAAGCGGAAGGAAGGAAAGAGGATAAATCGGTAATGCAGCTAGGACTGCTCTAATTTTCATGACTTTCCCTGCCTTAGTTAGCCATTTATCTTTCCACCCTCCAATTTTAGAATCAAGTTTCGAGAGAATTTGATTCCAAACTTTAGTGTGCTTATTCCTATTTTCTAAGTCAATACCTAAATATTTACAAGGGAACTTTCCAATTTTATAACCCAATAACTGACTAATTTGATTTTCCATTATTGGATTCGTATTTATGAAAAATATTTCTGATTTTTCCGAATTAATTTTTTGTCCCGATGCCTCTGAATATGACTGAATAATTGTCTTAATATTAGAGGCTTTAGAGAGGGAGCTTTCACTAGGGAGAAAAGTATCATCCGTGTATTGTTGGTGGGTGATATTTGGTACATTATCAGTAACAGAGATACCTTTTATTTTTCCATCCTCTTGAGCTCTAGAAACGGCTCTGCCAAAGGCTTCAGCCATGATTATAAAAAGAAAAGGGGAGATGGGATCTCCTTGTCTGATACCTCTTGAAGTTTTGAAGAAGCCTTCAGGGGTCCCATTTATGAGGATAGATAACTTCGTAGTAGAGATGCATTGATATATCAGATTAATCCACTGATGTGAAAAACTGAAAGCTTCCATCGTCTTACATAGAAATCTCCAATCTACCATGTCATATGCCTTTTGTATATCAAGTTTAATGAACATACTAGGAGATTTTCTTTTAGTTGCTGAGTGAATTGCTTCTTGTATCATTAATATGCCATCCAAAATAGACCTTCCAGGGATGAAACCAGTTTGTTCTTCCGAGATGAGTCTAGGAAGCAAAGGTTTTAATCGATTGTCTAAAATTTTGGAAAAAATCTTATAAATAGAATTACATAAAGCTATAGGTCTGAAGTCACTTGGGATTTCTGGAAATTCCATTTTCGGGATTAGAGTAAGAAAGGTAAAGTTAATTTCAGAAAGCAGCAAGCCTCCATTTCTGGTTGCTTCTATAGCTTTCCATAAATCCTCACCAATAATATCCCAACATTTTTGGAAAAAGAATGCCTGGAATCTATCTGGACCAGGGGATTTATCTGGGTGCATACTAAATAGGGCAGTTTTTACTTCTTCTTTTGAGATAGGTTTATTTAATATTTTATTCTCCTCCTTTGTTATTATTGAGGGAATATTGTTTAGTATTTTGTCTTGTGCCAGTTTGTTGGATCCTTCAAAGTTATTTAAAATGTTTTGAAAGTAGCTTACTATAGTTTCAAAGAGTATTTTTGGATTTTCCGAGAAGGTCCCCGTAGAGTCTTTAATTTTAGAAATATTCTTTAAGGATCTGTTAACTAAGGTGCTGTTGTGGAAATTTTTTGTATTTCTATCGCCTTCATCAAGCCATTTTTCTCTGGATTTTTGTCTCCAGAAGGTTTCTTCTTTAGCTAATATATCTTCTTGTTTTATTAACAATTCTTTTTCGCGCAGAAACGTATTATTATCCATGCCTATCTTTATAACTTCATTGTTAAGTTTGGTCAATTCCTCTTCATTTTCTAGTTTTTCTTTGAAAATGTTTCCGAAGTGCTCTTTGTTCCATTTAAGTAGTTTTTCTTTAATATATCTCAGTTTAGAAACAAAGGTGAACATTTTTGATCCTTTAAACTTACTTTCTATCCACCAGGTTTTAATGTGGTTTAAGATATTATTGTCTAAGAACCACATTTTCTCACACTTAAAGGGATTTCTGTGTGGTTTTATAGGTTTCGACAATGTAATTTGGACAGGGTAGTGATTAGATCCTGCTATGGGAAGGATGGAGGAATGAATTTCTAGATCTGCATTATTATCATTAATTTTGACAAAATATCTGTCTAGTTTTTCAGCTATGTAGATAAAGTCCTTCCTCCTATTATTCCAAGTAAATTTCCTGTTAATCATAGGGATGTCTGTTAAGTAATTATCATCTACCCAGTTTTTAAAATCTACTAAAGCAGGGTGTAACTGTTGAGAGCCTCCATATTTTTCATCAAGGTTAAGTATAGTATTAAAATCTCCACCAATTAATATGAGTTCATTACTATAATTTTTAATAAATGTAGTTATTTCCATCCATAAAGTTTTTTTCTCTGAATTTTGAATGGGACCATAAATGTTAATCAGAAGAAATTGTAGATTAGAATGAATACCTTTAATGAAGCTGCTGATCCAATATCTGCTTGAACTAATGATCTTGAGATGTATCTTCCTGGGATTCCAAATTAGACCCAGACCTCCTGAGGCCCCACTGGATTCTTGCAGGTGAGAATTCCATCTTTTTAATTTATTACTGAGTTTATCACCTTTCTCAATATTTAGTTTTGTTTCCTGTAGCATTGTGATATCAGACGTGAAGGCTTTTAGGTTTTGCTGTAAAATCCTTTGCTTGCTAGAGGCATTGAGGCCTCTAGCATTCCATGTTGTGATCTTCATGCTTCCTTGGGAAGGAACTTCCCCTTCCCAGTGTTGAAAATTTCATTTATTTTTTTTCTGTTCTTTGGCTTTCCCATCCGCCTCTCTAAGTTCCTTGAGGGATTTCCTGCCTCTCTTACTCTTTGCCTTCCCGTAATTTGGAGCTTTGTTACCTTCTTGGTTCATACTAATTCCCAACTGTTCAAAATTATATTTGGTGATACTGTTATTATCAATCTACTTTGCTACTCGGCCAGCTCTTTCTTCTTCTTCAAGTTCTTGGATGATCTGATCAGGTAGATCTAAATCGTTCCCTTTCTCCGCTTCTTGCTTTAGGATACGGTCTTCTTCTTCAATTTTCATTATATCTTCCCTTAATTTTTTGAAAGAATAATCCTTTCCCCCAATCAGCAATAGTCTTTGTAATAATTCTTCCTTTTGGAATAGGCTGCTTTTGTTTAAATTGTCAGGACTAAAGACATTTAATAAATCTTCAGATAATCTTTCTAAAGAATCACTTCTTGTCTCTTCATCATCTGATTCCTCTATATCACTTAGATTCTGGTTGAGAAACTGACTGAGATCTTGAGATATAGCTTCAATTTCTTGACTCACTTCTTTACTTTTGATAAAGTTTTCTGGAGTTTGCCAAAACTTGGAGTGTTTCCTGGTATTGCAGGTCTGAGGAGAGCCACCGTTATATATAGCCTGGATAAGTTTAGGATTGTTGATTTGTACCAGGTCAATACAAGGTACAGCAATAGCTGTTAAATTCAACTCCTTCTTTCCATCAGATTTCTTATTGAGTTGACTGCGCTTCTGTTGACCCGTCTTACTCTTATTCTTCCTTTTATTTCTTTTTTTCTTATTTTTTCTTTAACTTGGTTAGTTTTTCCTTTGTCCTCTATCTTCTGAAATTTTTCTTCCTGAAGTGAGATATTTCCTTCCATTTGTTGTTCTGGGATAACTTTTCCGGCATTCGGAGGGTAACCAGACTCAAGATGGTTGTCCTTCAAAGGACTTCCAACATTCATAAAATTAGTGATCTCTGTCTGTTCCATAAGGGGCTTCAGTGAGTCTAGGTTAGCTTCTTTTGGAAGTATATTGGATACCCCAGGAATGGTGACTTCAAGATCAGTAGTTAGCATGATATTTATAGCATCAGCATTAACTGCATTATCTAATCTAGAAATTTTAGAGATTACTTTATATTATATTATATTAAACATATTATATTTATATTTAATAATTTTAATATAAAATACAATTTTTAATAATTAATATAAGCATCATATGCTAATTTTAATATCAATTTAATATTAATACTAATAATCCTTTTGATTTTGATAGCAATCCAAGTATTAGTAACCATGTCACTCCCATAAAAATTCAAAGTATAACTACTTTGATAATTTACGTCTACACATAATATTCCCCTAACTCCCCTAAATGTGTAGTGGTTACCACTTGTTTCAACATAAATTTTGGATGTTTCTTGCACTTAAATTTAATCAATATATTTTATTTAATAATTCAAAAATATTGCTAAAAATTTATTTATATTTAAATTTTGTTCGGTGGTTGCCACGGTTGTTAGAAATATCCCTACTTTTGAAGATACTACCATAGACTGAGTAAACAGTATCAGCAATAAATACCACATGAAAAGTGCTCAACAAATTATTAGAAAAAAACACATGGTTGCTAAACATTGAATAGGCAATACAAGAAATTAGAACTGAAAACTGTCTGAAAAAGTAGTGAGAAAAGATGAACGGTCAAAACTAGTTCCATCGTCTTGCATACCTTATTGAGTATTTTAGACCATTGATTATTAAAGTAGATTGCACAATTTTAGAATGGGGACATAAACCTAAACCATCACCCTAACCCCAACCCTAATAAAATCCCTAACTTTAACCATAAATCTAATCATATTCCTTAATCTAACCTTAATCGTAACATTAACCCTAGCCTTAAGAAAATCATAACCCTAACCATAATACTAACAATGATGTAACCCCTTATCCTAACCATAATTATAACCGTAAACCCTATTCACAACTCTAACACCAACCCTAACTTTGAGCTTAACCCTAACTGTAGATGAAACATTAAACCCTAATCTTAAAAAAGATCATAACCCAAACTGTCAACCCAATCGCAACTTTAACCATGATGTAAACCTAAACTCTTATCCTAACCCTAACCCTTAATATTAATCCTAATCAAAACCCTAACCCTAACCATAATTATGACCATGATATAAAATTGAAACCTAACCATAATCATTATCCTAAACCTTTATCCTAATCCCCAAAAAGATCATAACCCAAACTCTAAACATAACCCTAACCCTAATCATGACATAAACTTAAACCACTATCCTAACCCTAACCATAAAAACCTCTAATTTTAACCATAGCAGTAACCATATTCCTAAATCTAACCTTAGCACTAGTTAAAATCCTAACCCTAACCATAATACTAACCATGATGTAATCCCTTACCCAATCCATAATTGAAACCCTAAATCCTATTAACAATCCCAACCCTAACTCTAATCCTAAATTTATCCCAAATATTAAACCCTAATCATAAACAAGATTATAATACAAACTCTAAACCCAATCCTAACCCTAACCATGACATGAACTTAAACTATTATCCTATCCACGACCCTAAATATTAATCCTAATAAAACTCTAACCCTAACCATAATTACAACCATGATATAAACCTTAATAGGCTCTAGATCCTAATACTAACCATAATGATAATGGTAACAAATGATGTAAACCTTAACCCTAACCATGATCTCCTAATTATAATCCTCATCCTAAACCTTAAAACATAATCGTAACCCTAAGCCTAAACTCTAACCCTAATCAAAACCCTAAGCAAAAGGATAGTGGGTGGAAGATTGTGTGAGAGAAATACAGATAGAGATATACCATAGGAGAGATAAAGAAAGATGCAAAGATAGAAAGAAAAAGATATTTAGAGAGAGATGAATAAAAAAAACCTAATTAATATATTAGAAACAATATTAACCTTAGTTGAAAGATAAATGCAAAATTAGCCTAAATAAATATTTTTATACAATTAACAATAAATATAATTAAATTAATAAATAAATTACATTTCTAAAATTATAATTATTATTGTAATAAAATATTTGAAATTTAAAAAAATGATATTTAATTAGAAACTTATTATAATTACATATATATTTAAAAATAAAATAATATTATTAGCATTTTTATTTAATATATATTAAATTAATATATTATACATAGCAATATAACAATTATTAAATAAAATAAAATTTATATTCATTGTATTATATATTGTATTTGCATTTAATAATTTTAATATAAAACATAATATATAATAATAAATATAATTACTATGTTATAATAAAATTAAATTTAAATTATATTATATTTATATTTAATAGTTTTAATATAAAATACAATTTTTAATAATTAATATAAGCATCATATGCTAATTAATATCAATTTAATATTAATACTAATAATCCTTTTGATTTTGATAGCAATCCAAGTATTAGTAACTATGTTACTCCCATAAAAGTTAAAGTATAACCACTTTGATAAATTACATCTACACATAATATTACAGAAAATTAGTTGACATAAATCCCTTAAATGTGCAGTGGTTACCACTTCTTTCAACATAAAATTTGGATGTTTCTTGCACTTAAATTTAATCAATATATTTTATTTAATAATTCAAAAATTTTGCTAAAAATTTATTTATATTTAAATTTTGTTCTGTGGTTGCCATGGTTGTTGGAAATATCCCTACTTTTGAGGATATTGCCATAGACTGAGTAAACAGTATCAACAACAGATACCACATGAAAAGTGCTCAACAAATTATTAAAAAAAAACACATGGCTACAAAACATTGAATAGGCAATGCAAGAAATTAGAACTGAAAACTGGCCGAAAAAGCAGTGAGAAAAGATGAACGGTTAAAACTAGTTCCATCGTCTTGCATACCTTATTGAGTATTTTAGACAATTAATTATTAAAGTAGATTGCACAATTTTAGGAAGGAGACATAAACCTAAACCATCACCCTAACCCTAACCCTAATAAAAGCCCTAACTTTAACCATAAATCTAATCATATTCCTTAATCTAACCTTAATCGTAACGTTAACCCTAGCCTTAAGAAAATCATAACCCTAACCATAATACTAACAATGATGTAACGGGTTATCCTTACCATAATTATAACCCTAAACCCTATTCACAACTCTAACACCAATCCTAACTTTGAGATTAACCCTAACTGTAGCCAAAACATTAAACCCTAATCTTAAAAAAGATCATAACCCAAACTGTCAACCTAATCGCAACTCTAACCATGACGTAAACCTAAACTCTTATCCTAACCCTAACCCTAAATATTAATCCTAATCAAAACCCTAACCGTAACCATAATTATGACCATGATATAAACTTGAAACCTAACCATAATCATTACACTAGTAAATTTGACTTCAAATTTTGACGAAAATTGGTCGAAATTTCGACAACAATTGGTCGAATTCACAACCAAACCTTTCTTCATTTTTTTTTGTCGAATTTTTGATGTTTTTATTATTGGTCGCAATTGCGACCAACATTGAGGTCAAAATTTTGACTATAGCTCTTGTTTAATTTGACAAGAATCACCATCGAACTCTTGGTCCAATGGTCAAAATTTTGACCAATCTTTGGTCGAAAAGAGCTGTGGAATTGGTCAAAATTTTGACCATCCTTTTGGTGGAAACCATAGCATTCTCGTCGAAATCTTTTAGTGGAATGGTCAAAATTTCGACCACTGTTTGGTGGAAATGAACCGTGACATTGGTCAAAATTTTGACCATCCCATTGGTGGAAAGCATAGCATTCTCGTCGAAATCTTTAGTGGAATGGTTGAAATTTCAACCAATCGTTGGTGGAAATGAACTGTGACATTGGTCAAAATTTTGACCATCCCTTTGGTGAAAACCATAGCATTCTCGTGGAAATATTTTAGTGGAATGGTCAAAATTTTGACCACTGTTTGGTGGAAATGAACCGTGACATTGGTCGAAATTTTGACCATCCCATTGGTGGAAAGCATAGCATTCTCATCAAAATCTTTAGTGGAATGGTCAAAATTTTGACCAATCGTTGGTGGAAATGAACCGTGACATTGGTCAAAATTTCAACCATCCCTTTGGTGGAAAGCATAGCATTCTCGTGAAAATCTTTTAGCTGTTTGGTGGAAATGAACCGTGGCATTGGTCAAAATTTCGACCATCCAATTGGTGGAAAGCATAGCATTCTCGTCAAAATCTTTAGTGGAATGGTCTAAATTTTGACCAATCGTTGGTGGAAATGAACCGTGGAATTGGTCAAAATTTCGACCAATGTTAATTTTTTTTTAATTTTTTTTTTTTTAAATTCTACTTGGATTCAACTGTGTAGTTTTTTGAGTCAAACTCATTGACCTTTGATTCATGAGTAGTGGTTTACACAAACTCATCTCTCATGAGAATGAATGGAACACTTAGCACTCATTGGCTCTG
>MU223779.1:740104-754648 GCA_018584345.1 Thuja plicata | reverse complement strand
TATATATATATATATATATATTTGTGTGTGTGTGTGTGTGTTTTGTACTATCCTTATGTGATTTCTAATGAACTATAACTGATTGAATGTGTGAAGATGTTAAGTTGATGATCACCAAGCTATCGAAAGTTAATGCAAGACATTAAATCGGTTAATGTATTATATTGTCATTGATGTGAACTTGATATAATCTAATTGTGTATCCTCAAAGTGTCAAAAGACTTCAGAGAATCATAGAGGTAAATAATATGCTATAAGTAATACATAAAATATTAGCACTCACTAAGTGACTACAAACACTGACAAGCAGTGCACCCCAACAGACAGAGAAACCCAAAAGGAAAGTCACAGTGATACACGAGCAAGAAACCTGAAAAGCATTACCAACGAGTAGAATCACAAGCATTACCAATGAGAAAAAATTTATAGTGATGCCCGACAGACAGACAACCCCGACAGAGATTCCCAAGGAGAACTGAAGTGTTGACCGAAGGTAACAAAGAGTTAAACAGCAAAAAGAACTGAAGTTCAGAAATGAAAAAATACTTAACTGGCAACAACTAAAGAAAGAGTTAACTAGTTGTTTATATTTTTTTCATTGACAAGTTAAAGCCAGAGATAAGAGAAATGTTTAAAGCTATTTTATTCCAGTTGTCAAAGAGAAATATACAAGATAAAACTGAAGTAAAGCTTTAAAGCATGATTGGCTAATATTGGTGATCATGCCAAGAACAAGAAAATCAAGAACTGGGTAATTGTGAAATCATGTCTATAAAGAGACAAGCTAATTCATTGTGAATTAGGGGTGAATAGAGAAGAAGGATGCTGAAGAGAAACTGATGAAGAATAACTTCATCCAGTCCTAAACAAACAAGCTAAGGAAAGAGCTAAATATTTCTATGGACACTGAGCAACAGAGAAGCACAACATAATTGAGCAAAAAGAAGTGGAGAAAAGGTATTAAAAAGACACATTGATCAAAAAGGTATAATGAGCTTACAATAGATTTGAAAATATGCAAAGTATATTTGTATATGAGAATAGATCATTTACTGTTTCAATTTAACCATTAGATCATAAAGTCTCTTAATTGAGTAGGACTTCACAATCCTTTCTATATTGAGATTCATCCCAAGGAATATCAAAAAGTTTGATCATTAAGATAGCATGAGATGATAGATACCAATTGACAAACTACTTTGGGTTTGGTCATAGAAGGTAGCATAGAGATGCTAGGTATCAAGTGAAAAATTATTGTATTTAAATCCTCTAACAAGGTCACACCTAACAATGTGTTTTTAACCTTTAACAGGGTTGGCTCTTCATTGAGCTCACTTCAAAAGAGTGAAAATTTTGGGTTACTGGTCCCAAGTGGTTTTTCCCTTAACAGGGTTTCCACATTAAAAATCCATGTGTCAATGTGTTTATGAGTCATTACTTTAGTGTTTGCATTACACATAACTAAATCTGGATTGATTAGTATACACTAAGTCATTTACTGTATTTTGGTAAATGAAAGATTGCTAATCATTAAACAGTAAGAATAAGGTTTAAAAGTGAAATCGGAGCATTAGTTATTTGTTAAGATTGTTTAAAGGCATTCATCTTGTAGGACTGAAGATAAATAGAGGCTTAATATTATGGTGCTAAGTTTTTAGATTGATTTATTGAAATAGTTTAAGGCCATTGATTCACCCTCCCTCTCAATTATTCTAACATTGGTATCAGAGCTTGTGTTCTTAGAAAGGGAGTTTAACAGCTCAAGCAAAAGATCACAAGATGAACAAATGAGATGTGCCCAAGTTGAATAAATAAAACTTTGCATCATGGAAAATCAGAATAAGACTCCACCTATCAGGTATTGGTAATGATGTTACTCAACACCTAAATACTGAATATATGTTGCCTACAGGACCTCATACACTTCATAAATTGAGAGAAAAGCATGAGCATAATTGCATGATTATAGAGCTTGCTTCCTCACTCTTCGATGCTAAGTTTGAAGATGTCAAAACCCACACCTCTGCAAAGAAAATATGGGATAAATTGAAGTTGGTACATGTAAGAGATACTAATGTACTAAGATCCAAGGCATAAATCCTTTAGAGAAGGTTTGATGACCTAAGGATGAAAGAAAGAGAAAATATCACTCATTATAGCTGCAAAATTAAAGACGTAGTCAATGCTATCTGAGGAGTTGGAGGTGTACTTGAAGAAGAGACAGTGGTAAGTAAAATCCTAAGAACCTTACTACTCGTATATGTTATTAGAGTATCTGCTATACAAGAAATGAGAGCAATTGTAAACAATAATGTTACTCTAGATAGTCTAATTGGTAGACTGATTCATTTGAAATGAATAACTTTGATAATAGTGTCTTACCATCAATAGAGTCTGCATTCAAATCTTCTTTGAAAATAAGCAAGTCAAGTCATAAACACACAATGAGGAATGATAGTGAAAGTTATAGTGATGACCAAGGACTTGATGAGATTGAAGCACTAATGGAAAGAAGATTGCAGAGAGGCAAAGGTAGATACACAGGTAAATTACCACTTGTATGTTTTAATTGTAAAGAGGTTGGACACTTTGCTACAAGACATCCTAATAGAAAAAAAGATGATAGAAGTAATGACAGAGCATATGAAAATAATTTTGACCGAGGTGATAACAGAGATTACTGAAGCATCTTCGAATAAGAAGCATAAGAAATACTAACAATGCCTTGCTTGCCAAACAGTGCTAGAGAATCTTTGAAGAGGAAAAGGAATGGAAATCTATTCTCAAGAGTAAATACCATCTTCACTCTTTAGAGGATATGTTAAGGAATATTGTGGACATCCAAGGGTCTTTATCTGGAATAGTATCAGTAAAGGAAAGAATTTGGTTAGAAAAGGGGTTAGATGGAAGCTGGGAAATGGCAAGAAGATTAATTTATGGAATGACAAATGGATGAAGGAAATGACCCTTAATGAGAATCAGGAATGGATGCCTGCTATTCTATATTGCAAAGATATAATTGGGGAAATGGTCTCTAATAATTGGATCAATGAGGATTGGATAGACTTAGGTTCTTTTGACATTAATCTCAAAAATATCAATATACAACTTAATCAATGGTTGTTAAGAGATAACAAACAAGATTATTTGATTTGGGGCCCTGAGGAAAATGGTAATTTTTATATCTCTTCATCTTCTACCCTACTCCATATCCAGGAAGATCATCCCATCAGCTCTCAAGTATGGAACAATAAGCTTATTCCTAAAATTAACATGTTTTTTTGGCTGCTTTTTCTGAACAAAATTCTCACTATGGAAAATCTTTGAAAAAGAGGATTTAATATGACCAATAGATTTATCCTATGTTATTATGAAGCTGAGTTGCAATCAATTGATGATTCACTGTTCTTACACAAGAAAGGTGTGGGATTCTATTTTCAAAAAAACCAATATGGAATGGGTGAAACCTCAAAATATTCAGGATCCAGGTAAACAATGGTTATGCCCCTTTTCTAGAAAAGAACCAAAAGATCTCTAGAATCTCTTCCTTCCCTAGTTTACATGGAGAATCTAGAAGGAGAGAAATAATAGAGTTTTCAGAGAAAAAATCACTTCCCATGAGAATGTTTCTAACCAAATCAATAGAAGCTTAATGGAATATTTCAGAGGATATCTCCCTAGAGACTCTCCTCTAAAAAATACTCAGGTCTTCATTGAGATTCTCAGCAGAAATAATCATGGGAAACAAGATAAAGACTTAACTAGGATGAATAATACCATTTGGAATCCTCCTCCGATTGGGTGGGTCAAAGGTAACTTTGATGGTGCAGAGAAAGGGAATCCAGGAAGAGATGGCATTGGTGGTTTAATCAGAGACTAGGTTGGAAATTGTCTGGGAGTTGTTGCTACCCCCTGGGGATTCAGACTAACCATGTTGCGGAAACCAAGGCCACTCTTCAAGTTGTGACTCTAGCTAAAGATTTGGGATATTTGAAACTATGGTTGGAGGGAGATTCCCTAAATATAATAAATTGTATCAAAGGCAAGAATGAGGCCTCGTGAATGATTGCCCATTTAATTGATAAAATCAAAACATTATTGCTAATGTTTTAGGAATCTTATGTTTCCCATGTATATCGTGAAGGAAATAAGTTGGTTAATGGCTTTGCAAATGTGGGAGCCCATAATGATGTCACACAATCATGGAAAGGGGAAGTGGATCTCAATATTGAGATCTTAAGTCTTATCATGTACGATAAGCTTAATCACAATGAATGAATAATTAATACAAGAGTTAATGATGAATAAGACAATTAAGCATAAGGGTAATGAAATTTTTTAGTTGAGAGAAGAAAAAATTATGAAGAATTTTACCTCACACGGATTGTGGGTATTTTATAGAATCTTGAAACAGAGAAGCCATTAGAGTCTGGTGTTTTTGCCTGCTCTTTTTTAGAGAGATCACTCTGTGAAAATGGGAGGTGGTTTGAAAAGGGAGGAGCCACTAGATTGCACAAAATGGAAACAAAAGAATTTTTTTTTGAGAAGGCTGAAGCACGGAGAGGTTACTCAGTACATGGAAATATTGCATGGTTGGGATAAATATGTTACCAATAAATTTGTGGATGGCTGGAAAAATGGAAAGGTGAATATGTGGGGTAAGTCTTTTACGCTCATGCTGAGCATTATTTCTGAGATTACGGGGCTGTCCATAGAAGGTATGAAATTCTATAGTGACAATAAGCGTATGGAAACTCAAGCTTTTAATATTTTCCCTAAGTCTGAAGATGAAGAAGCTCTCCTAAGAAAAGGGTCTAGAGATTATGTAGATATTAAGAAGATTAATAGTCATTGGGATAATATTTTGACTGTCATGATAGAGTGTTTTACTCTAGATGGGTGCTACTCGA
The DNA here is from genome assembly GCA_018584345.1 of Thuja plicata. Taxonomy (NCBI): domain Eukaryota; kingdom Viridiplantae; phylum Streptophyta; class Pinopsida; order Cupressales; family Cupressaceae; genus Thuja; species Thuja plicata. Next base: position 749,738 of record MU223779.1, on the reverse strand, counting down.
AAATCTACAATATTCATTTTGTTTTAGTTAATCATTTTAGACATAACAAGGAAGTTGTGTTTCCTTTCTATCTGCTTAGTTCTCTGAACAACAACATTATGGAGCATAGGAAGAAGTCCAACAATCTGGTGCTGCATGAAGGGTTAATTTTTCTTATTGGAGAATCTATGCCAGGAACCACATTCTGAAACCCATTCCTAAATGGGTTAAAGGGAAGTTGAAGAAGAACAAGATGGAAACTAAAAAGGTGGATTCAAAGAGGAGGGTTTAGAGAAAGATTGAGGAAAATCTAGAAAAAATATGAGGATTTTGAAGACCATACCCTAGCCCCTCTGGGTAATGATGAAGAGAATATATAGGATGAGAAAATGGAAGAAGAATCTAGGAAAGAGGAGGAAGAACCTCAAAACAATGAGGAGGATTTTGTGAACAAGAAGAATGAATCTGTGATTGAGGAGGAAACCTATGTGAACAAGGAGGGTATTCTTGACAATGAGGAAGAGGAGACTAGGGAAAGTGAAAAAGAAAACCAAGAGGAGGAAAAAGAAGAAGATGAGAATCAAGGAAAAGACAAGGAGGAGATGGACGAGTAGCCAAATTTTAGGGCTGGGGATAGAAAAAAGAAAAAATAGAGAATGGAATCTGGCTACCCTAATGTCAAGTTTGACATTGATGATATAATTCCAAAGAGTAACGCGGAACATGGCACAAATATGGAGGAGTGGATTAGCAAGGATATGAATGAAATGAAGTAGCACTTTAAGGAGATGGAAGAAGCTATGGAGCCCTTCAAAACTAAGTTGGATAAGATGGAAAAGGATCTTTTGAAGAAGGTAAATAATAACAATGTGAATGAAGAGATAATGGCCACAATTGCTACCCTGGTGGAGGAGAAGCTGAAAGATATGAAAGATAAAATCAGCCACAATGAGCATCTGATAAGTATTATTCTAAAGCATAGCAATGAGGAAATAAAAGTATTAGTGCTTAATCTTAAGGCACTGTATGCATATCTGGAGAGCAGCATGCTGGAGAATACCACTTTCACTATGGAAGATAAAGCTGGGAGCTCAGGCCCAAGAACTAGAACAAGAAGTGACATTAAAAGGAAAGTTCCTAATATTCCTAAGGAGATGAAAGCCCTCAAAGACTCCATAGAAATGATGGAAGATATGCAGAAAGAGGCTGAGAAAGCCTTTGAAATTATTAAGTAGCTTCTCTTTCTATTTTGTACTGGTATTTTTCCTGGAAGTTGTGCTGGTAACTATTTTTTGGCTTCTTTTTGGGTCTTTATTTTGGGTTTCTGGGGTTGAATAGGGTCCTTCTTATCGATGTTTACTAGTATTTTTATGTTTGTAAGGGATGTGGTTGTTTATCATTTGCTCTAAAACGTAAATGGTTTTGGGTACCATTCAAAACCTATTTTTACCTTAATCAAAAACAAAGATTACCAAAGCAACCAACAATCTGATAGAAGAGAAACCCGAGACTACAAAGACAAAGGAAAGAAATATTTTTACCCGACTGAGAACATAGCTGATAATACTAGCACAGAATCTAATGAAGACATTGAGATGGTATTTTTAGCCATGAAGGATGATTCAGACGAAGAAGAAAGGTATGTAGAGACTGCACTGATATCTAAAGTTAGTAAGAATGATGTCTGGATTATAGATAGTGGATACACTCACCACATGACCGATGATAAACAAAAGTTTGAAACTTTTGAATACTATAATGGTGGATCAGTAAGAATGGGTAATGACACACCTTGTCTAGTTGTAGGTAAAGGAACCATAATGTTGAATAACTTGATCAAATGTGAAAATGCTTACTGGGTAAAAGGACTTAATTATAATCTATTGAGTGTTTCACAGCTGAATAACATAGGTCATTGAGTAGCATTGTAAAATAAGAAGGCAAAGATCTTTAATGAATTAGGAAGTTTGATCGGAACTAGTGAACATACAAAAGGTAACCTTTTCTATCTTGATGACATTAACACCACTTGTTTAATGGCTAGAAACGAAGACATATGGTTGTGGCATAAAAGACTATGCCATGTGAATTTTGACAACATGTAAAAGATAAGCAATAAAAGCAAAGTAAGATTCTTACCAAGCATGTCAAAAAGGTAAAATGAAAAAGTCTAGTTTCAAGAGTAAAGCCCATACATCTAATGCAATTCTAGAATTAGTCCATACTAATTTATGTGGACCCATAAGGATAAAGAGATACTATGGTGATAGGTATTTCACTCTCTTTGTAGATGATTATTCTAGAATGATGATAGTTATGTTCTTAAAATATAAATCAGAAGCATTCAAGATGTTTAAATGGTATAAGGCTATGGTAGAAAAACAAAGTGGTAAGGAATTAAAATGCTTAAGATCAGATAGAGGAGGGGAATTTATTTCAGATAAATTCACTAACTTCTATAATGAGCATGGAATTAAAAGATAGGTTTTTGCACCAAGAACACCACAACAAAATGGAATTGTTAAAAGAAGAAATAGATCCATTGTTGATTGTGCAAGAACACTAATGATTGAGAAAAGCATAACTCAGACTTTCTGGAGGGAAGCTATCAGTACTGCTGTCTACACATTGAAAAAAGTACAATTAAAGAAGGACACAAAGAAGACACTCTATGAGTTATGGTATGGTTACACACCTAGTGTAAGTTACTTTAGAATCTTTGGAAGTCAATGTTATATTTTGAAAGATGATAGAAATGGAAATCTTGACTCCAAAAGTGAAGAAGGTATCCTTCTAGGGTATTCGACCAAAAGCAAGGCTTATAAATGTCTTAACAAGTCCTCTAAGAAGATAATTGAAAGTGCAAATGTAAGAATAGATGAATTTGTAGAGAAGAATGATAAGGAAAGAGTAAAAGAACCAGAAGACTAGAATATGTTTTTTTACATTGAAGAACCTGACACTCTACCTGAGCAATAGTGTATCACTCTTGAGCAACAAAACACTGCACCCGAGCATCATGTTGTAATTACCGAAAATCAAGAAAATACTTAAGATGATGTTTCGAGTGATGGAGATCAGAATGAAGTTCAAGATGATGATCAGAATGATGGACAACAAGCTGAACTGAAACTTGCCAACTATGTCAAAAGACATCATCCACATAATCAGATCATAGGAGACAAGAAGGATGGAATGAAATCAAGAAGTCACTGAACACTAGATCTTTAATTTGTGATTTTGAGCCTAAATCTGTTAATACTGCACTTGGAAATGATGAATGGGTCAGTGCTATGAATAAAGAGATAGAATAGATTGATAAGAACAAGACATGGACACTAGTATCGAGACCTGATGACAAGAATATCATCGGTACCAAATGGATATTCAAAAACAAGCTGAATGAGAATGGAGAAGTCACAAGAAAAAAAGAAAGGTTAGTATGCAAGGGTTATGCACAAGAAGAAGGTATTGATTATGGAGAAACCTTTGCACCCATTGCTATCCTAGAAGGAGTTAGAATTCTTCTTGCTTATGTTGCATTCAAAGGATTCAAGGTATACTAGATGGATGTCAAATCTGCATTCCTAAATTGAATATTGGAAGAAGAGATATACATTGAACAACAAAAAGGGTTTGTTGATCCAGACAAGATAAACATGGTATGTAGACTACATAAATCCTTTTATGGATTGAAAAAAGAACCTAGAGCCTGGTATGAAAGACTTCACTCCTATCTCATAAGCATTGAATTTGTAAGAACAGGTGAAAATAATAATATCTACTTAAAAGAAGATACTGATGGTAATATTCTGATTGATGAAATATTTGTTGATGATATCATATTTTTGGGTAGTGAAATGTTATGTAAATTCTTTGCTAATGAAATGAGAAAAGAGTTTGAAATGTCTATGTTTGCGGAGATCAAATTATTTCTTGGTCTAAAGATTCTTCAACAAGATGCAGGCATATATATCACCCCATCCAAATACATCAAGGAAATGTTGAAGATATTCAAGATGGAAGATTCCAAGCCATTTGGAACACCTATGGCAATAGGATGTAAGCTGAAAAAAGAAGACAAATAAAATTATGTAAATCAGACCTTGTATAGATCAATGATTGGAAAACTAATGTATGTTGTTCATACTAGACCAAATATTGCACATGCAGTTGGAATAGTTGCAAGATTCTCTGCTAATCCCAAATAATCACACATGACTACTGTTAAGAGAATTCTAAGATATCTAAAGAACACTAAGGACTATGGCTTATGGTATAAAAGAGAAGGAAAATTTGAGCTTCAAATCTATACAAATGTTGATTGGGCTAGAAACTTAGATGACCATAAGAGCACAACTGGAGAAGAATTCTTCATGGGTGACATACTTGTCACATGGATCAACATGAAGCAAGGATGCAACTCACAGTCTACTATAGAAGCATACTATGTGGCTGTTGCTGCAAACTGCTCAAATATTGCATGGATCAATCAATTACTCAAAGGTATGAATATAAAAATTCTTGAACCAGTGATTATCAACTATGAGAATACCAGTGCAATAAACATTTCTAAGAATCCAATCATGCATTCTAAGACTAAGCGTATTGCAATCAAGTATCAAGAGAACAAGTGCAAACAAAAGAGGTGATGCTGGAATATGTTCAATCAAAGGAACAATTAGCTGATATATTCACAAAGCCATTGCCTAAAGATGCATTTGAGTACCTGAGAAATAGACTAGGGGTCTGACCCTTGTCTATTGGTCAGTAAGCTGACTAGGGAATTACATCAGGCTTTACACAAATCAAAAGATCAGTCATGTTGATGCAAGCAAGGAAATGGAAAATAAAGACACATCTATACACATCAAGGTACAAATCTACACCGAACACCAAAAATATTTAAGGCTAATATAGAGCTATATTGCCAATGGATAGGGAAATTCAAGGAGTATATTATAAAAAGGTTAAAGGATATAAATTTGGCATTGTTGTCAAAGGGAGATAAGTTCCTAAGGATTCAAAGAGAGAGAATATCAAAAGGGAGAGAATACATACTAAGGGAGAGATTGTTGTCAAAGGAAAAAGAGATGATCAAGGAGAGGAATAGTCAAGGGAGAGCACATATCAGAAAAAAATTAGAAGCTATTACATCTATCTAGTAAAGGGATTGAATATTAAAGAAAGCACTCTGCAAGAAACAAATCTAAGCTATATGAGCTTACCGAGAGCCAAACATTTGTATTGGTTTTAGAACAAAAAGATTTGGGAGAGATTGATGAACTTCAACTAATATATTTCATATTGTATTAGTAATAATATAGTGTGATAATGTAGTGTGTTTCTATCAATTCCAAAGGGAGAGATTGATGAACCATAACTGATTGAATGTGTGAAGATGTTAAGTTAATGGTCACCAAGCTACCGAAAGTTAATGGAAGGCATTAAATTAGTTAATGTATGGTATTATGATTGATGTCAACTTGATATAATTTTATTGGTTATACTCAAAGTGTCAAAAGGCTTCAAAGAATCAGAGAGATAAATATTATGCTATCAGTAATGCATAAAAGACCAGCATTCACTAGGTGATTATAAACATTGACGGGTAGTACACCCCGACAGATAGAGAAACCCGAAAGGAAAGTCACAGTGATACCCAAGAAAGAAACCCGAAAAGCATTATCAACGAGAAAAATCACAAGCATTACCAACAAGAAAAACTTCACAATGATGCCCGATGGATAGACAACCCCGATGGAGATTCCCGAAGAGAACTGAAGTGTTGACTGAAGCTAACAAAGCATTAAACACTGAAAAAGAAATGAAGTTCAAAAATGACAAAATACTTAGCTGGCAAGAGCTAAAGAAGGAGGTAACTAGTTGTTTATATTATTTTCATCAACAAGCTATAGATAGAGATAAGAGAAATATTTAAAGATATTTTATTCTAGTTGTCAAAGAGAAATCTATGGGATAAAACATAAGAAAATCTTTAAAGCAAGATTGGATAAAATTGTGGATCATGGCAAGAACAAGAAAATCAAGAACTGAGAAATGGTGAAATCATGTCTATAAAGGTACAAGCTAATTCATTGTGAATTAGGGGTAAATAGAGAAGAATGATGCTGGAGAGAAAAGGATGAAGAAAAAATTCATACAGTCCTGATCAATCAAGCTGAGGAAAGATCTAAATATTTCTACAGACACTGAGCAATAGAGAAGCACAACATCACTGAGAAGAAACAAGTGGAGAAAAGGTATTGAAAAGACACATTGATTAGATAGGTATAATGAGATTACAATAGATTTGAAAATCTATAAAGTATAGTTGTATATGTGAAAACATTATTTAGTATTTCAATTTAACCATTGGATCAGAAAGTATCTTAACCAAGAAAGTCTTCACAATCCTTTCTATATTCAGATACATCCCAAGGAGTATCAAAAATTTTGATCATGAAGATAGCATGAGATTCCAGATACCAATTGACAAACTACACTGGGTTTGGTCATAGAAGGTAGTATAGAGATGCTAGATATCAAGTGAAAAACTATTCTATTTAAATCCTATTACAAGGTCACACCTAACATCATGTTTGTAACCTTTAATAGGGTTGGCTCTTCACCGAGATCACTTTAGAAGAGTGAAAATTTTGTGTTACTGGTCCCAAGTGGTTTTTCCCTTAACAGGATTTCCATGTTAAAAATCTATGTGTCAATGTGTTTATGAGTCATTACTTTAGTGTTTTGCATTACACATAACTAAATCTGGATTGAACGGTATACACTAAGTCATTTACTATATTTTGGTAAATGAAAGACTGCTAATCGGTAAATAGTAATAATAAGGTTTAAAAGTGAACTCCAAGCATTAGTTATTTGTTAAGATTGTTTAAAGGCATTCATCTTGTAGGACTGAAGATAACTAGAGGCTTAATATTCTGGTACTAAGTTTTTGGGTTGATTTATTGAAATATTTTGAGGCCATTGATTCACACCCCACCTCTCATTTATTCTAACAATTATATATATTCAAACTATATAGTATGAGTTTATTTCCTCATAATATTAGTTCATAATTATTTATTTCATATATGAAAAAATCAATCTATATATTGTTGTCCATTTCTTATTTGTCTTATCCACTCAACTAGTGAGACTAAATATTAGTGGGTTAAGAATCTTAATATCTCAAATTCCCATTTATATTCCTTTTCTATTTCCTATATGTGATGTCTTGTTTCTTATTCTCTCTCAATGAGTCCACACCCAATGTAATAATCAATGGGTTAAGAATCTTAATATCACAAATTACCATTTATATTCCTTTTCTATTTCATATATGTGATGTCTTGTTTCTTATTCTCCCTCCATGAGTCCACACCCAATGTGATAATCATTTCCTATCACCCCTAAACTAAATTTTACTTCCCATATATACGATGTTTTAGTGCTCTCTTCATAGACATGTCACTTAACTAATGTGTCTCTCCTTGAGTAATCACAACCATTTGTGACTATTGGATTAACCTTGTGTTAATTACTTTTATGATATTATTTATGGTTTGTTGAAGGGATGATAATTTTTGGCTATCATTAATTACATAATTAATATCAAAATATTCTAATCGATAACATTTCATTATATTATCACATTAATGTTTATGTAGGCATAAAAAATTAGCGCTAATGTGGAGAAGAAAATGCCCAACAATATATCCTCTTTCATTGTAATATATCCTCTTTCAATAGTAAGCCGCTTGTTATAGGATATATTGTTGAGTCAACAATGATGAGGTATATTGCTATCAATTTGAAAATTTTGCTACCAATATTTTTTGGAAATTGTTTAGAAACTTTAAGCAGATGAGTCTTCCCTGCTTGACTTGGCAAGGCACATTTCCACCCAACCAACTTCCTATTTAGCAATATACTTAGATTTTTAGCAATATGCTCAAATGACACTTAGAATTGGTATATATGTTCACGTCAATTGGAAACTATAATCAAATACACGTAATCTGTAATTAGATAAGATTAGAATGTATGAATGACAATTATAGAAGCGATGTGATGCAATGTCCTTGTGAAAATTCTAATAATATAATTATAATTTAGAGACTTTGTAATTGATTATTCATGTAAATTTTTTATAATTATTATTTATTATTAAATTCTATTTTAGAAAGGGAACGTATATATTTTTTATATTTTTGTCCTTTTTAATTTATTTATTTTCTTTTATATTTTAATATTATTTAATAATTCTCTTTTAAAACAAGGACATCACATTCTCCCCTTTTACAAAAATGGGAAAGGAAAAAACTCCCCCTAAAAAAATTACTCAGATCCCTCTAAGAGGAAGCCACCAAGCAGTGATCTAGAAAAGAATAGACATATAATACACTGGACCAATGCACACCCTGGTGCACATTAGATTTGACTAGGAAGGATAAGAACCCCCAAATTATGCCTAAGATATTCAAAAGTGTCCTTGCATAATGGTTTTGTAATAATATATTCAATTCACTCTTTTGTAGGTACATATTCAAGTCTTACTTCTTTGTCCAAAACCTTCTCCCTTAATAAATAATATTAATGGATATATGTTTCATTCTATAAAGGTGTACTAGATTCTTAAAAATGTTTATGGCACTAGTTTTATCACACATAATTGAGATAGGCTTATCAAATGTTACACCAATGTCTTTCAATGTTCATTTCATCCAAAGTACCTGAGTGCAACATGAAGATGTTGTAATATATTCATCTTTAGCAGTAGATAATGACATTGAATCCTACTTCTTGCTTGACCAAGAAACCAACTGGGAGCCAAGAAAATAAACTCAACCCCTTATAACTCTGTGGTTATCAATGCAAACGACCCTATCCACATCAGTAGAGATTGTCAAAGTGAAATATGAATATTTAGGATGCCATAATCCAAATTCTTTATCCCTTTGATATATTTGAAAATCCTCTTTACTACAATAATGAGTGATTCCTTAGTTTCTTTTTGAAATTTGGTTGCTAGATAAACAACATATATAATATTTGGTCTAGTTGTAGTCAAATATAGTAAACCTCCAATCATTGATCTGTACTTACTTGCATCAAATTTGGGTGAAACATCTTCTTTAGTTAACTTGGATCTAATAATAATCGGTGTACAAACTGGTTTAGTATATAAATATCTTATATACTTGGACTAAGAAATGAAAATTTCCCCTTATGTTCTGATTTACGTGCAATCTAACAAATAAATTTAACTCACCAATCATAGACATTTCAAATTCTTGTTGCATTTCGTCTGTAAATATTCTGCACATCATCATTGCCACCAATGATTATGTCATCAACATACACTAAAATAATCAACATATGGTCTGAATAAAATTTTTAGTATAAGTTGCTAGATCCATTCTAAATTTTTTGTCAAATCAAATACTTGTCCAGTCTACCATACCAGGCCCCTAGTTCCCACTTTAATTTGTATAATGATTTCTTCAACCTACAAACTACTGATGAAGGGCGCTCCCCTTAATGCCACAAACACATAATAGAAACAGAGAAGCAACAACAATTTGCAAGAACAGAAAATGGGCTTCTTATTATCTCCACAAATGTGGAATTACAAACTTTCAGAATT
>MU223779.1:686529-734148 GCA_018584345.1 Thuja plicata | reverse complement strand
AACTTACTAAAAATAGCAAGTTTCCATAAATAGCAGCTCTGCACAAGGTAGCCCTTATTGAAAAGAAAACATAAATATTTTTGGGTGATGCAAAATTGCCCTTACACCCAGGATGCTCCTGCATCAACTACATTTGTATCACTCTATGACTTGAATACTTTAAGTTGTTCAATGTAGATATCATCCTTTAGTTCTCTAGTCAAGAATGTTAATTTTACATCCATATGATAAACTTTGAAATCTTTGAAAGATGAAAATGCCAAGGATATTTTGATTTCTTCCATCCAGGCAACATGGGCATATGTTTATTCAAAATCAATACCTTCTATCTGAGTGTAACCCTTGCAAATCATTTGTGCCTTGTTCCTTATCACCTTTCCATTTTCATCCATCTTGTTTTTGAACACCCACTTTGTTCTAATAACATTTTTTTTATCAGTCTAGACACAATTTCCCAAGTTTGATTCTTCTCAATATAATCAAGATCTCCTTCCATTGCTTTTACCCAACTTTGATCATTGCATGCTTCTTCTAAATTCTTAGGTTAGAATTCTGAAAGTAAGCAGAATAAAACTTGTTGTGGAACTTCCTTACTTCTTCTGATAATGTCTTTATTCTTATCTCCAATAATTCCATTTTTTGAATGATTTCTCTGTACATATCTTAGAGTTTTTCTTGTATATGTCATATCCTTCTTTGTCTACTATTCTTTCTTGTCTTCTTTTCCTCTATCCTCTGAGTCAAATTCATATCCAGTATACTTGTCAAAAGTTCTATGGATATCTTTGTGAACTTTAACATTCGTATTTTCAACTATCTTGTTCATCCTCTTGTTGTAACATGAGTACATTTTTCTCTTTGTAGAATAGCCTATAAATATGCCTTCATCATCTCTACTATCAAGATTTCCAAGATTTTCTTCATCTCTTTGAATATAGAACTTAATTCCATTTTTTTTGAAATACTTTACCATTGGAGCTCTTCTATTCCATAGTATATATGATGTCTTTTTATATTTCCTTCTAAACATTACCTAGTTAAGAGTATATATTGCAGTGTGTATAGATTATTTTCAATATACTTCTACTAAACCTTCTTCTTTGATCATTGTTCTAGCTGCTTCTTGAACTGCCTTCCTCATCCTTTTCACAATATCATTCTATTATGTTTTTCTTGGGGAAGACAATTGTCTCTCGATGCCACATCTCTCATATAAAATGTTAAATTAATCAAAAGTAAACTCTCCTCCTCTATTAAATATCAAACATTTGATTTTTATATCTACTTCATTCTCAACTCTTACTTTGAATATCTTGAATTTTTCTAATGCTTCTAACTTTTTTCTTAAGAATGCAACCCTGTCATTCTTAAATAATCATCAATTAAAAGCACAGAATATATCTAACCTTGTAAGCTTCTTATTTTGGCTGGCTCACATAGGTCAGTGTGTACAAGATCTAACAAATTGGTAGATGAATGATCTTGTCCTTTGAATGATTCTCTTGTCTATTTACCTTCTTGACATCCTTTACAAATAATATCATCTAGTCTGGTTAGTATTGGAAAATATCTAATAGCACTATTTGAACTTATCCTTACCAAATTGTCAAAGTTAATGTGGCACATCCTCTAGTGCCAGAGCCATCTATCATCGATCTTAAATATTGAGAATCTCTTCACACTTTGCATTTGATATGTGTTTCCTCCAATCCTTATTCCAACACCAACAATAGTTCTATAATTCTTCTAGATCTCACATCTGTCCTCCTTGGATATTACACCATAACCATTTACACACATATGAAACACTCAACAAATTGTGATGCAAACCCTTTACATAGTAAACATTGTCATTTTTATTTTTTCCATCAAAATTAATAGAACCAATTCTAACAATTTGTGGTGTTTTATTATTAATGAATCTAACAAGACCTCCATCATAATCTTCAAGTTTTACAAACTTACTTTAATCATCGATCATATGATTTGAATATCTATTATCATTCAACTATTCATCCTTATTTCTTATAACCTAAAATGCATTCTCAATGAATCCATTAGATCCCAAAAAAATGTTAGAAATATAAAATCTAGGTTCTTCCTTTTAAACCAAGAGAAAACAATCTTCTTGATCTGATTCATCATATCATATACTGACATTTTCGTTAACATAGTAGGATTTCTCATTTAATCTTTTGAATTTTTGTTTTGTTTCTTTTTTCAGACACTTATTTTCTATATGAACAAACTACCTACATCTAATCATTTTAAGAGGTAATATACCTTTGTATTTTCTAGTTCCTTTCTTCATCTTCCTTGTGAAAGTTTCTTCTAGCTCATCAAAATTCTCAGTGTCAGACTCATCTTCTATTTTTGTGGCTTTAAAGAAAATTTTAGATTTCTCCTTCTTTTTTCCAAATTTTTCATCTCTAAAGAAAAAAAGTGCCAAATAATTTTTCTCTTTAAACTTCTTTAGATCATAGACTTCCTCAATTTTAGAGATCTTGTCACTATAACTATCTAGTAGGCTCATCAAAATTTTCTCCATAATATCTTGATCTGTCAAAGTGCGTCCTTGATTTTTGACTTCATTCACAACATTGTCAACACTCTGAAAATAGCTTACAATCTCTTAACCTTCTTCCATTTGTAGATTATCATATCTATGCTTAACATTCAACTTCTTTGATAATTTAAATCTATCATTTCCTTCATACATCTCTTTCAACTTCTACCAAACTTCATAAGTAGTGTTCAATGAAATAAATTTTGTCAACACAAAATGTATGAATAGTAAATTTTTGTGTCATTAAATCCACCTCAAGAAGTTAAGCTCTCCTCCAAGGAATTAAATCTTTGATAATAGTTTTTGAACAATCCCAGATAACTGAGAGGGGGGGGGGGTGAATCAGTTATCATAAAATAATTTTCATTAACTTAATTGATTTGGTGTAAAATTAATACAATCAGATAAAAATAACAAATATAAACTTCAAAGTACAAAGGAACATAGAAAATGAACACAATATTTATGTGGAAAATGAAATATGGGAAAAACCATCAAAAAACTAATTCTCATGAATATGAACACCGCTTAAGGTGATTTTTGAGAAGGCTCATTATCAATATGATCACTATAGGTAAGGCTAATTGTCAGTTAGGATAAGCTCCCTAAATACATAAACCAACTATCATAGCTAAAACTTAGCTAAATTTTGAAACAAAATATAATAGGAAATGATTCCACCTCTGTAAATACTTTACACCAACTACAACACTAAATAATAATCTATTATCACCAAGTGTAAATAGCCCCATAAAGTTATTTGAATATCTTCACTTCTATTGATGTGACTTTGTGATGGTATCACCAATAGGGTGAGAGTTGTCACTAGGTACTAGGGTACCAGCCAAATTCACTTGAAGAAGTTTACTAGAGAGTGATCTCTCATAGCCTCCAAGAACCTCATAGTCAGGGCACAATAGTGTGGGGATGGTTCAGTTGAGAAAATCATTATTTTATGATAAGGGACTACTAGTTTTATACTCATCAAATATCATAGACTTAGAATAGGTAAGGCTTCCTGCAAGTAATAGTAAGCTTTGATAAAGAAAATGGAAAAGATAAAATAGAGTTAGAGTGAACATCTATCTACAGTCATATTATAAAATTCCAAAGATAGATGGTGTTCAAGAAGAAGAATAATCATACTAAATGTATGTACAATCATCAACCAAAACATACATTAGTAGTGAAAGAAAAAAATTTCATTTAACTACTAAGGAACTGGAGAAAAGGACATAAGGAAGAATACAACATGAGAGATATTTATTAAATCCAGAATCAGAGGAAACACGAAGTGCAACACCAAGAATAGTCTTTTATCCCTTGATTAACTTTAAAAGTGAGCATCACTGGTCGATACATCCATGGCTCCAAGGGAGAATTAATCTACTAAAATCAATCAAGCAACTAAACCAATAAAGAGAGTGCAACAATCTCTATGGAAAACAAAATCATAAATTTTTTCAACCCTTTGGAATGGTGTCAGACTTCTTATTTATAAACAAGGTCCACTATCTACATAGGGATCTACAGCCTATGGAACCTACACACACACACACACACACACACACATATATTGGATAAAATATTTATAGTCGGTACTACCTGCGCTATCAAAATCATTCTTATTATATTACAATTATCAAAAGGGACAAAATAGAGAGGAGGAAAGGAAGAAGAAGAATCCAAGGGATCAATCACCAAGGAGACACCATTGTATGTGCAGATGTGACTATGCATTCAAGGTGTCTTAGGCCACATGCTCCATAAATGTAGCGGTGACTCCCTATCTTTGGCTATTCCCCCCGTACATCAAATATTAATTGTTGGATCAGTGCCTCAGGAGTTGGGATGATGATTGTGTTAGAATGACTATGGAAAGATGTACTAAGAGGGGAGGGGTGAATTATTACCACAAAAAATTGTATCACCGAAACTCTCTATAACCATAAATAGTTGTTGTTGTTTACCAAATTCAATACCTTGAAATGAAACTAATATAAAACTCATAAAACATATCTTCAAAAGATTCAATGAATAGAACTCATAACTCCATGATTTTGTTTAAACATAAATCCTTGGTTAGAGGAAAAAACTATAGTGGGGATGAAACCCACAACCTTTGCTAACTGCAGTATAAAGGGTTCTCGGTTAGAGCTTACAATGTTTAGCCATTTTGATAGCTTACCCAGTTAAGAGCTTACAAACACTTGTTAGGTCTACCTAGTTATAGGATTTTACAATCTCTCCACTTAGAGATGTACATTGTTAAAGGTTTTAAAAATATCAGGTTAGTTAAGATCTACCCAGTATTGGGATTTATAGCTCTCAATATAATAGTATCAACAACTTAACAATGTCTAATATATTTCATAAAAAAAAATGATGATCAAACTCTATGTGCTCTGAAATTTGTGTTACCTCAATCGCAAACTGTAACACACCTTGGATCGGCTCAACTATAGCTAAATATCTTCTTGGCGCTCTCTTCTCTTCTGTTTTTTCTTCAAATAACTCTTTTTAATTTCACAACAATATCAGCCTTCTCTGTATCATCACTCTCTATAAATCACCCTTTAAATATAACATTTATTGCCTCTTAATCTTATGCATTAGGTTCCCTTGTGATTTTTTTAATTGTTAGATCTAATTTTCCACTCGGTGACTATGTCACTTTTACCTTGGTACTTGGTGTTTTTCTTGGAAATAACAAACTTTCATTAACCACTTAATCTGCTCCTTAAAAATTCTCTTTGAACTAATTCAATCATTGATCTTGTAACAAATTGGTCTTCGTGCATTGTAGAATCACAATTAATTTTGTGTCAATTCATTAAATGCATCCTTATCGCATTTAGAATCAATTAAGTAACTTGGTAGAGTAACTTCTCTTTTCTTGGTTAACTAATCTTTAGTACCCGGTAACTATCAACTCAGTGTACTTTATATGTGATCGGTGTTCGGTAACTGTAGACTCTCAGTGTAGTGTCTTTAGCTCTTTTTTGTGCTTTATCGACTTCACTAGCTTTCTCAGTGTACATTATAAACTAGTTACATATTTGGATTTCTCCTTTTCACCGATTGATTCTTCTTACTCATATTAATTTGACTTAACTAATGACAAAAAAATATCCTATAGAGATAAAAATCTCCCCCTTTGACATTAGTTGAGAATTTTGACAAAATCCTCAAAGTCATCAAAACTAGTAACTCCCCCTCGAATGTTACTCACTATACAAAATATGTACAACTCTTCTTCTCCTTTTTTTTTTCATTTTCACATATATACTTTATTATTTTGTATTGACTCTATTTCCCTTTTTTTATTTTTAGAAATCTATATCTAACTCTCTATTTATCTGACTCTCTATCTATCCCCCTTTTTTGACAAGAAGTATCAACAGTAAAACTTAGGTATTAAAAAATGTTCTTATACCTTTGTTGTATCTTGGCTAGTAGTGTCTTTGAAGTGTCTGGGAGGTTTTGTAATAGAACAATGTGCTCATTGATTTATGTCGATAGATCAACTATAGTATCCAGGGTGCTGACCTCTGGAAAACTTGCTAGTTCTTTTCCTTTCTTCAAATGTATTTGCATTGATTTCATATGGGGAATCAATAGTTCTTGTAGTTCAAGAAACTCCAATCTCATCTTATCTTCCTTATGTCTCAATGAGAGATGAACTCCCATGAGTTCCTATATCTTTGAGTAATAGGTCTAAAATTCTCCAGGCTCTATAGTTAACTCTTTAAGCTACTTAGTCAGCTCTTTTTCAGTATCTTCCTCCATCTTCTTGATATCCTTGGTAAATTTTGAAAGAATATAGAATTTTTGAAACAATGAAGTGATGGATTGAAATTGTTCTTCAACTTTGGAACATAACTCAGAAATAGTTACCTTTTGTATATCAATATTTTGTAGTAGGTCCC
This sequence comes from Thuja plicata, assembly GCA_018584345.1. Taxonomy (NCBI): domain Eukaryota; kingdom Viridiplantae; phylum Streptophyta; class Pinopsida; order Cupressales; family Cupressaceae; genus Thuja; species Thuja plicata. The sequence continues at coordinate 727,653 of MU223779.1, read as the reverse complement.
CCATCAATTTATTCTCCATAGATTCCTTGTGAATCTTCAACATGTATTTAGTCATGTCCTTGATCAGTCCTTTGATTTATTGGACTAGATTTCCTACTTGGTCTAGCAGGGGCTCTGACTCATCAATAATAACTTCAGGAATAATTTCCAAGAAAACTTCCTTGACATCTTCTAATATGTCTACCTTTTTCTTCTTCACCAATAGCTTGTCCTTCTCATCCTTTTGAGCTACAATCTATGCATAAATTCATAATTCCTTGAGCTTCAACATATAATGGTTTCCCGGTGGTATGATGATTGACTTACTCAAATCAATCACATGTTTCATCTTCTTGTTCTTCTTTTTCTCATTCAATTTCTTTCTCAAGTAGAACATTTGGAATGTGATGTCATTGTTGCATCTACTGACTTAGTATGGTGACCGACTATACTTTCCTCTTCTTTAACTTCTTCTTATTGTTTTTCTTCTTCTTTCTCAACATCCTTCTCTTTTAGATTTGATTCCTGCAACATTTATTTTTCTATATCTTGTGTCTTTTGAAAATTTTGAACATATGATGTGTCAATTAGTGGTGTATTGTTCTTTTGTCCTTCAGTGTCAATTGGAGGTTCCAACTTGGTATCCTTTCTATGCTCAGTCTCGGTAGCCTCTGGCTTGTCAACATTCTCTTATCCTATGTGAACTGATGGCTTGGTTTCCATATCTTATGCAACTTCTGTAGTACCAATCTGAATAGTCGAATAACTTTGTACTTGTATCAATATGGGATCAGTACTTTGCAATGGTGAAACATCTACATAAATACACTCAGTGTCTAGACTTGAAATTCTATTACATCTTCATCCTTTGAAACCTCCTTTGCAGGATCTAAATCCTCCGATGCATATTCAATGATTACCTCTGCATTGTCAATATTTAGATCAATAGGATCTACTTGGCATGTTCTTTCCTTACCTTTTAAATAATGGTTTCACTTTGATTGTTTGTTGCATCAAGTTGCTCGGTGTTAGATATGTGAAATATATCTCTCCACTATGCATCATTTTTCCCTATCCACGAATAGTATTGTATGCCTCTTTTCATGATTCATGGTTCCCAATCTTTCCAAAGACTAAGGTTAGTAGCATCGGTTTGCAATGATATAAACCAAATACACAAAACTACCAATAAATAATAACTTAAAATGTAACCAATAAAATGTACAAGCAAAGAAAGGAAAACAAATGAATGCAAACCCCAACGTGCTTGAACCTTCTATTGTCTCTCTCTGCTCCTGAAACACTATTTTTGATGCTCAGTATTGGTGTGGGTAGCGTCTATGACTTGAGAAGTGTTGAGAATTTGCTAATGGAAATGGGTGTGTGATCACAAGATGGCTTGAATGCTAGAACCAAACTGACAGAGTAATGGCAAATGAGAGCTTGAAATCCTGGATCCTTCAAATGGGTATGAAGGGTTTATTATATAGGAATTGGGGATGATATGAATGGTTGAGATCAATCCCATAGATAGGGAGATGAACATTTGAGATCAAAGGGAACTAGAGAAGCCATCAATAAACTCCACCTCTTCAATTGGTAAAGAGGAGATAGAGTTTGGTTAACTGAAGAGCTAATTGTGAGTTACCTTTTAGAACTGAAGAGGTGGGTGGAGTTACCCATGTGAACTAGAGAGATGGGTGGAGTAACCCATGTGAACTGGAGAGATGGATGGAGTAACCCATGTGATCTGATTAAGGAATATCTCTTTGAGCATAATTGATTATTTAATTGATTTACGTAAGTAAATTTTTCAACATGTGAGATAATTGAATTCTTTTGATTTAGAATTGCTTTATTGAATGAAATTAAATTAATTTAATTGGAAGAATTTAATTAGTAAGTTTAAATCTTTCAATTTAAACTATAGGAAATTGAATTTAATTAATTAATTATTGGTAATTAATCAATTAAGGTTAATCAATTAAATAAAATTAATTATTTAATTAATTTTGGGAATTTGATTAGATGATTTGGGGAATAAATTTAGATGATAAATTAATAATTAAAAACCCATTAATTAATAGATGAAATGAATTTAGAAGAAAATAGATGATTAATTAATGATTAAAAAGCAATTAATTAATAGATAAAAATTAGTGTTTTTAATGTAAAGTCGCAAGCCTGTCCATTTTAGGGTGTCTACAAGTAAATCTACATTCATGATTCTTAGGGATCTTCCCTTGACTACAAATCTTTTTGCATATTTGTGTGGTGCTTCATGAATCTCAGATCGTGTAATGCCAGGAACTATATGTACAAGTGACCTCTCTCTCATTTTTTTGGTTCATAATAAAGTGCATACTTCCATCTTGCATCAATATTATTATACATCCCTTCTAGTATCTTATTTGCTAGCTCAATTCGGGTCAATCTATATCTCATCAGTATTACCACAATAGATTCTTCAATATTTTTCTTATCTTCATCATTCCTTTTCTCATACTTTGCTTGCCTAAAATCTCCAAGTCTTCCTGTATTCTTTAGATCTTCCAGAAAATCATCTAGACTTTGTGGAACTTTTGAAAAATTTGCTATAGGTGTAGACTTAGCTTCCTTATCTAATTATGTTTCACTATCATCCTCAAGTATTAACTGTGTATGAGGAAATCTTCAATCTATTGGGAGCAAGCTCAAACATGAGAATTTAGTGGGTTAGCACATAGTGTTACTTTATTCATTTTGTTGTCATAAGTTTTGTCAAAGTCACAAACAACCAAGTCTAGTCGGTAAAGGAAATGGACAGTACTACCGAGTATGAGAGGTCAGTCGGTAATGTAAGCGAAGGGAGCAGTCGGTAAAGAAAGTAGAATCAAGCACTGAGTGGAAATGCTATTCGGTCACAGTTACCGAGTACCGAGTTTAAAAAATTACACCAAGCACCGAGAGTAGTCAGTTACCAAGTAGTTGAAGTATTTACTTATCGAGTAATGTAGACAAGGCAACTGAACAAGCAAACTAAGTCAAATCTTGATAAGAACACATTTAATGAATCGATAGATGATGTCAGAAGAATCTATGATCACTAAAGATAGTTGGTTATAGAATCTATGAACCAGAATAATCAAGAACAAGATCCAAGGTAGAGATTAAGCGGCAAAAAAAATGTTGTGAGTTCCAAGAAGGGAACAAGTTCCAAGGTAGCAGTCAGGCAGTTTACCGAGCAGCAACAAATCTTAAGGATGATCGAGTGCCTAAGATTGATTTGCAGAAAACCTAATCAAGAAGATTAAGAGGCAAACACAAAGGATATTTAAAAAGTGAAGAATCCTTATGAGAATGCATGAAAATATAGAAAAAGAAAAAAAGAGGAGTGATGAATGTTGTTACTGTTATTAGGGAATAGCAGAGTATTTGAGGCAGCACCAAGTATAGAATTGGTAGAAGAAAGGTTTGATGATCACATCACCAAGCTGATTCAGAGGTAAAGAATTTAGAGCATAAAGAGTCTGATCAAGCATAACAGATTGATGCATTATTTTAGACAAGTTGAAAGCTTTGTTGAATACATTGTTTTTGTTATTTTGTAAATCCCACCACTGGGTAGATCCTTACAGATCTTATTTTGTAAATCCTCTAACAAGGTATGATTCTTAGATAAGAATTTGTGAAATCCTTTAACAAGGTAGTCTACATAATTCTTTATACTCTTAATAGGGTAAGCTATCAGAAGTAGCTAAACATTATAGCTCTAACCGAGCAACCTTTTACTGCAGTAGTGAAGGATTGTGGGTGTCATCCCCACCGTAGTTTTTTCCTCTAACCAAGGATTTTTGTGTGAACAAAAACCATGGTGTTATGGGTTTATTTTTTATGTGTGTACTTGATGTGATTTACATGTTTTAAATTGATTTTCATTTATAGTTTCATTCGGTAAAGCATGCAGAAGTGAGATAGTTCTATAGAAGAAAAGTTTTAAGTGAACTGATTCACCCCTCCCCTCTTAGTTCATAATCTTTCATGACATTTCCAATAATTGGTATCAGAGCTTTGGTCTCTTGAATTAATGGTTTGACCACCTAAGAGTAAAAGATCTTAGTCATGTAAAGTTATAGGCAAGCTAAGAGGATTGACAGTCTTGAGTATGAGCTGGAAAGTGCACAAGAATTGATTACCGAGTTGAGAAGGAAATTGGAGAAATTACTGAAAATGAGAAGAAAACTATATGATGAACTAAAGATTACTCAAGAATAGGTTGACACACTTGAAACAGCTTCAAAAGGTAGTCTAAATGATGAAACTGAGACAACCATCAGAGAACTAATGGAAAAGAATGACTCACTTACCAAACAGCTAGATTTAATGAAGAAAGATCTTGAATCAAACAACATGAGGATGACCAAGTTGATAGAAGGTAAAAGAAGTGCTGAAGATGGAAAAAGGATGATTGAAAATGAAAAAAGACAGGCTAAAGAACAGTTAGTAGAAAAATACAATGAGATCATAAGAATGACATAGCAACATCATAACATGACTGATCAACTTGTGAATGCCAATATAGAGATTGCTAGAAAGGAATTTGAAAATCAATCATTGAAAATCAGAAATAGAAAGGTTGAACACTGAACTGACAAATGAAAAGAACATCAATGAAGTACTTAAGAAAAAGGAAGAAGCCTCTCAAGCTTTGGACAAACAACTCAAAATTCAAAGGCAACCGAGTGACAAAATAGGCATTGGATTCTATGGAACTAGCACTACCAAGCAAGGAGAATCATCTAACTCATCAAAAGAACAAAGTACTGAAGCACCACCAAGACAAAGGAAGAAACCTCATTGCAACTATTGTGGAAAGCCCAGTCATACAACAAATGTTTGTAGGAGCAGAAAAGGTAATGTACCGAGTACACCTAAATTTGATGGATATTATTTTAGATGAAATAAGCATGGTCATAAATCTTTTGAGTGTAGATCAAGGATCCCTAACAAGTCAAGGAAAGATAAATTTGATTGTTACTGCAACACTTGCAACAAGTATGGACACAAAGCTGAAGAATGCAGATCAAAGACAAGGAATAGCAAGTGGACATCGAACCAAGAAAGATCACAAACCAACCGACCAGAAGCATCAATACCTTGGGACTACAATACAAACATCACCTGTGCATCATGTGGAAGGTATGGACACATTGCTGCAAATTTCTTATTAATGTTTGGAAGGAACAATAGGAAATCATGGAGAAGTTCTGGTATGGCATGTTTTCACTATCACAAAATAGGACACCTAGCTAAAGATTGCAGGTACCAAGTCAATATATCAAACAAGAAAGAAAGTAATGACAAGAAGACATCTACTGTTGATGAGATAAGGGAACAAATGAAAAAAACTTGGAAAAGAAAAGAGAAAGATGATGGAACATCACTCAGAAATATTGAAAGCACCTCATTTGCCGAGATGAGTGCACCAAGATGCACTTAGTCGGTAAAAGGTATGTAGGAACTGCTCACCATATTCAAATATTTAATTAGTTCCTAAATTAAGAGAGAAGAGATCCATATTAGCATGCTTAGATGCATTTGGCTATTTTATGAAAGTTTTTATGTGATTCACATGCAAGTCAGAGTATTTAGTTAGTCAGTGAAATTTGAATTTCACAAAGTCGGTGAATGCATTTATGACAACCTAACTTATTCATTGGAAACCCTAATTGAGAAAAAAAGCTATAAATATGAAGTTTTGCAAGTCATTTTGCACCTTACACATTCAAGTTATCAAGAGTGAGTTGCAGAGCGATCGAGTCTTTGTGCATTCAAGTGATTTCTGAGGTAAATTCTGAAATGAGCTAAATCATCTATAGTTGTATTCATCACTATTTGCTTTCAACCGAGTTAAGTTTTCAAAGAGAAAAGGATTATTTCCATCACTATTCTTGATCTAATGGCACCAAAGAAGCAAGTACCAGTTGTGGCAAAGAATGTTGATCCCATAAATCCTAAACACAAGATGCCACCCACCAAAGCTGCAGAAATTGATATGATGGGAGCATTTTCTTCCATTCCACCTAGGGTTATATTGATAGATGATGTTCGATCCTTCATTCACTACAAAATTGAAGATATTTATGTTAATGAGTTGGACACTTTGTTCAACAAACTATGTGACGATGGCAAGTTGAGAGATGGGCACACACATCTGGAGAGAAAGGGTTTGGTGCATAACTTTCATCTACCGAGAGTCTTCAAACCTAAATGGATCAGATTTGTGCTTAGCCGAGTACACGATCAGTTTATGTGGCTAGAGTAACTAGTAAAGATTACCGAGGATGTACTACACATCATCACTAGCCTACCAATTAGAGATAGACCAAAGGCAATCAAGTAGATTGACAGAGAAAAGTTGAGTGAGCTGACCAAAGCTTAATGGGATGGTAGAGCGATGAGAATTTCAACGATAGAAGATGCAAAACTTAAGTTTGCATGTAACATCATTGCCTACCGAGTCTTCCAATCATCTATGGTACATAGTGTACCTTGTGGAGCAGTCGACCTGGCTTATAAGATTGTGAAGAAAGGAATGAAGTTAGATGTTTGTGAGATTTTGTTGAGGCAAATTGAAGACAACATGAACACAATCAGGAGAGCCAATATGAACACTTTGAAGTTTGGTCCACTATTGGTATGTATATGCTTCTATTTTGAGAACTTTTTTCCATGAGTCGGTGAAGTAACATGGAGCACAGATAGGACAATCATTTATCAAATCAATGAATACATTTTAGGATTGGGAAACAACTTTGATTTGATCATGAATGATTACTTTGTTAAGTTTCAAGAAAAGATGCATAAAAGATTAAGGATTCCACCCTAGCTAGTGGAAAGATATCATGATAATATTTGTTTTGAAGTAGATCCCGACCTGTGTATCATTAAGTTTGTTGAGCCTAGGACTAGTTGGCTTCAACCAATGGGATATGAAGTTGATATTGACATAGTTGCACATCAAATTGAGACATTGTTGAAAGACCCCATTGACAAGAAATCTGACAGATATGGAACCTATGAAGAAGTTAAAGAAAAGATCAAGCATGGTATAGTGATACCTAAGGCCATAAGGAAAACAAGGAGAATGATTGGGGAATTGTCACAAAAACTTGAAGTTGGAGAGGATGAAGAAGAAGAAGAGGCATCACCTTCAATTGAGAAGAAGAGGAAACAACCAGAAGCTAATCCCTCATCAAGTGGCAGGAGCACAAGGGCCTTGATAAAGGCAAAAGAAAAGGAACAAACTGAGATAGCCAAACCAAGAGGGAAAACATATGTGAGGAGTAAGAAAAATGTTGTAAAGCCAAGAAGAAAACTAAAGCTACAAATTGAAAGTGAAATAGAAATAGAGGAGACTGAGGCACCCAAAGTACCACAAAAGACATCGAAACCAACTCTTGCTGAATCCATTGATTCATTAATGAAACATGGAGGTTTTGTTGGAGTAAAACAATTGAGATATGAGCAGTTGAGTAAAAATGATCAGGTAAGAATTGAAGATGTTGTTATTTTCACACTGAATAAATTTAGAATAACACCAATGGAAGTTTCAAGCTAGCTTCCTGATGAGTTATACAATAAGGTAGATGCAAGGTGGAAATATGCATTGACTGCTGAAAAAAAAAAAAGAGAAAGATCATTAGTTTTGACATTGCCTGAATTATCCGTGTAAGAAATTGATGAATCCCTACAGAACTATTCAAGGAGATTTATTGTAAAAAATAGAGCAATAAGAATAATGATCGGTAATCTTTTAGAAGTTGAGAAAGAAATAGATGAAATGTGGAGAAAAATATTCAAGCTAAATGCTACCAAGTCTCGAGAAGATGAGCCAACCAAGGGCACTACTGATGGACAATCATCAAAAGGAAGTAAAGGTCAAACTGATCCCATTGACCTAACCAAAGATACCGATGCAATAAATGTTGAAGATGCATCAGAAGAAGAGGATCCTACATAAGATACAACAAAGGAAGAAAATGCTATGGATACAACAGATCAAAATACTGAGTGCATGGACATAGATGACACTCCACCAACCAAAGAATCAGATCTAGTAATACAAAAAATTCATGCTTATCCTAAGATAAGTACAAAGACCACCGAGGAAGGAAATGAACAAAGAAAAGGAAATGAATCGGTTCCCCCAACCGACATCGAAGGAGAGAAGCAACAAGACTCCAAAGAAGAGTCAGAGAAAAAGGAAGAGTCAGAGAAAGAGAAGGAGAGTGAGAAAGGGAAGGAGAATAAAGATACACAAGAAGAGAAGAAAGAAAAAGAAAAGCCAGAAGGTACTCATGAGTCAGAGGAGAAATCTGAGAGCATAGTAGGTACAAACAAGTATCCCATCGATGCACTTAAGGCATCTATCTCACCATCAAGAAACAAGAATAAGAAGAAAACTAAGAAGAAGGAGGAAATTGACTTAACAGAAGAAATAATTTTGCCCCCTCCTGATTTTGCAAACATGAATGCTGAGCAATTGGAATCATATGGGAAACTATTGAAGAGAAAGGCAGCCCAACAAAAGCTGATTGATGAAATGAGGAAGCAAGATGACATTATTGAAGATGTCAAAGACATCTTTTAATCACTACTACCTGATGCTGCAATAAATGAAAAACATAGTTTGATTCAGCAAGTAGGCAAACTTGCTCAACAGATAAAGGTACCGAACATGGATACCACCGAATCATTATTGAAAATTCATGAGGCAAAGTTGACAAAGAGAATAATGGAGAAAATATTGAAACACATAGCAGAAGACAAGGTAACTATTTCTAAACTATGTATAGCTATAGAGAAGACTCTAACTACAATTCTTTCATTATTTCAAAAAAAAATTCAAATTTCAAAATTTATTGAGGACATAAGGAATAAAGAACAGTCGGTAGAGACTAAGTTAACTGAACACCTAAAGGGTGTATCTATTGAACCCGGTTCAATCCAAGTATATTATCAAAAGATCAAGCATCTCATGGGACAACAACATGAACTCAGGCAAGAGGAACATAAAATTTGGATAGAGTTGTTCGAATTGCAAGCCATTTTCATTCCACATATTGAGGCTATGCAAAAACATTTGAAGAAAGGCAAGGACTTAGTCGCTATGTAAGAAATGAGTTCACTTGACACAATCACAGGTATAGTAGTAGACATAAATGAGCATATTATAGTTATGCAGACACTGAAGGAGACATGGGAGTCAGCATTGTGTGATCTCCAAAATAAATATAAGTACATTTTTTATAAGTAATTGTTATTTTGGCACTTTTGTCAAAAAAGGGGGATAATATGTGAGATAATATATTAAACGATGATAATGTATGGAATACAACTTTTGAAGTGTATATAGCGCATAGGGACTATCAACCAAGGGGGAGTTATAAGTTTTGAGTTTTGATTGATGACATTGAATTTTTTGTCAAAATGCCAAACTAATGACAAAGGGGGAGATTGTTACTTTATTCATTTTGTTGTCATAAGTTTTGTCAAAGTCACAAACAGCCAAGTCTAGTCGGTAAAGGAAATGGACAGTACTACCGAGTATGAGAAGTCAGTCAGTAATGTAAGTGAAGGAAGTAGTCGGTAAAGAAAGTAGAATCAAGCACCGAGTGGAAATGCTATTTGGTCATAGTTATCGAGTACCGAGTTTGAAAACTTACACCGAGCACCGAGACTAGTCAGTTACCAAGAAGTTGAAGTATTTACTTACCAAGTAATGCAGACAAGGCAACCAAACAAGAAAACTGAGTCAAATCTTGATAAGAACACATTTAATGAATTGACAGACGATTTTAGAAGAATCTATGATCACTAAAGATAGTTGGTACAGAATCTACGAACTAGAATAATCAAGAACAAGATCCAAGGCAGAGATTAAGTGAAAAAACATATGTTGTGAGTTCCAAGGTAATAGTTAGATAGTTTACCGAGTGGCAACAAATCTTAAGGATGATGGAGCGACTGAGATTGATTTGTGGAAAACCTAATCAAGGAGATTAAGAGGCAAAAATAGAGGATATTTAAAAAGTGAAGAATCCTTATGAGAATACATGAAAATATAGAAAAAGAAAAAAAGAGGAGTGATGAATGTTGTTACTGTTATTGGGGAATAGCAAAGTATTTGAGGCAGCACCGAGTATAGAATTTCTAGAAGGAAGGTTTGATGATCACATCATCGAGCTGATTCTAGTATAATCGCAATGCATAATGAGAGATGAAAAAATGAAGAGGAGAAGGCCTCTATTTATAGATTTTTGGGAGAGAAGAGGAGAGCTTGGATGAGGTGGAATCTATGTGGCATCCACATAAGAGCCACATAAGGGACACATAGGCTTGAAGGGATGGCCAATTTTAAGTCAAATATGGCAATAAATGTTTAGTGGCTCAAGAATTCCAAGTGGGGGACAAAGGAGTAAATAGCCTTAAAGAGGAATGGGTGCCCATTTTGGAGAGAATTCTCACATGTGGATGAGCATTCCATTAGCCTTAAAAAGGTTAGGAATCACTCTTTAAGTATGATTAGATGACAGTTAGGTAGGGAAATATTCTTAGGAAGTGAGGTGATGGGAGTAGAGTAGGAATAGGGTAGGCTTAGGGTAGGCTTCTAGATTGGATTAATAGGTTCCTAGCTAGGGTTTAGATTATAATTCAAATTAGATTTGAATAAATCATAGTTTAGAAGAATTAGGAATATGGAGGAATTTTAATAAATATAAATTTATTAAAAAGGGGATTTTGTGAGGCAAATGTATTTAAATAAAATACATTAGAATAGTATTTGATCATACCAACTATGAAACCATTTAATTGGTTGAATTAAATAGTTAGAGGAATAAGAGAGAATTTAATATATAATAATATTAATATTTTTGGACGTCTACATTTTGCCCCTCTTTGATGTGGCCTTGCAAGTGACGTTATGTCTAAGAAAAGAAAATAAGTTGCACCAGAGGAAGAGGGGTTGTGCCCCCTCAAAAAAAGAACACAATAAATATGACGTTGTGGGATTTTCTTGAAAAAGGATGCAATGGGAAGGAGGAAGAGATAGGAGGGAATAAATAGAAGCCTTCTAAAATGCAAGTAAGAATGCACTTAAGAATGCAAATGACAGGATGAAATTAAATGCAGCTAACAAGCTTTGGGGATCCATTTGTGTGAAAAATATGGAGAGCACATTCGATGTTGATATTGCAAGAGGAGGTATGCATCAGGTGTTAGAAAACATAGATGAAAGAATTCCTTTGCATGGACTAGACACTCAAACAAAAGCACACTGCAAAAGATGCATGTATCAGAAGCCACGAGTCACAACGCACCAAGATATAGCAGATCGAGGTAGTGGTGAGTAGGTTTAAACTGACACAAAAAGATAAAATCAATAAAGAAGAACTCATGACCAAGCAATCATAAATTCCAAAGTTCTTGCCATGAACAAGATTGGTGTGATGAAGGATTTGATAAGCCGACACCGGAAGGATGCATCCTGATGGGAAAATATTGGATTTGATGTGATTAAGAGATATACGTTGGCAAAAGATATGAACAGAATGAGGAGCAGGGATAGTTGGTCACAAAACTGATTTGTTGAAAAATAGGATCACAGTCGCAAGAGTCAAAACGTCACTCCAAATTGAAAAACTAAGCAATGTGGGAAGAAACAAGGGTTTATTACAATATTTTTGAGAATATTTGATTTTTTTGAATTTTTTGGAAATTCTAAATTTTTTTGGATTTTTGCAATTTTTAAATGTTTGTTGGAATTTTATGATGCATTTAGGTTGTACAATAGGACTGATAATACAAAAATATACAAGGGGGTGAAGGAAATAGGTGGGGAAATTTTTTGAGGAAAATGGGGGGCTATAAGAGGGGTTGGGGGGTTTAAAGAAGGTCATTTGTGAATAGTGATTAGGCAAAATGAGAGCTCTAGAGAGAAAAAAAATTGGCTGACAAGAGGATGTTGGGGTAGTTGGGAGAGCGCGTGCGCACACACGAGAGACCCGTGAAGTGACCATTACCAGTGAGTGACTCAAACGATACCATTCTTTTAGTTTTGTCAAAGTTTTTAACACTTTTTGGGTGGGTTAGGGGGAATTTAATGTAGGTAGATTAGGTTTCAGACCAGAGACGTTAGTTCATGAATTAGCGTCTGCAAAGATGCCGATCCCTAGATCGATGTATTCACAGATGTCGATCCCTGAACCTATGTCTTTGAAGATGTCAGTGCCAAACTGACATCTTCGAAGACACTGGACCTAGGTCTGTGTCTTCCCAGACGGTGGGCTGGGAGGGAAAATGACAGACACAGTGTAAAAATTGGTGTTTCTGGTTGAATCAATGTCTGAGCCCAAAGGGGAAAACACCGAGGGGAAGGGAAATTGAGGGACCTGGAGGGAGCCGAGGATGGGTTGTCAAAGGACCTAGGGATAAGATGCCCAATTTTGGGAGGGGTTAGGTTAGGAATAGAAGGAATATGGGCTGACATGGTGGATTTTGAATGTTATAGGAGCAATTCCCACCATTGGGATCTTGGGAGCATTGGCCGCCGACCATGGAGTTGGAGGCCCAGCTTACAGAGGAAAACTGGGGAGTGCTAGCATTGGTTGGGTTGGATTATGTGCCCCGTTGGCCTAGGCTAGGGGCACACAACTCATGCGCATGTGATAGATGAGCTTAGGATGGAGGTTGTTAACGAAGATTTTGATAAGATGTTGCTCGGGGGGTTGATAGGACAACCTTGTAGTGAGCCCTTACCAACACTGAAGGTAATCGGCCAGGCTCTCTCCTCCCTTTTGTTTGGAATTGCATAGGTCAAGGAGTGAGAGTTCATTTTTGACGTTATGTGCATATTGGGCCACAAACTTTTCAGATAGTTCAACGAAAGAAGAGACTGTGTCGTAAGGGATTTTATAGAACCATTCAAGAGAAGTCCCTCCTAAGCTCTTGGGGAATAGTCTCATGAGGAAATTATCGCTATAGGCCACTTCTTGACATGCTATGTAGAATTATTTCATGTGACTCACAAGATCTCCCTTCCCCCGATATTTATCAAATTTGGGTGTCTCAAAATGCTTGGGAAAGGGTATGGCAGTGATAGATCGATCAAATAGATAAGGAGACACCTCTTCAAACTTGAATGTTTTAGCCTTTGTCCCTTCTTTTAGCTCCTTGAGAGCATTATTCATTTCCTCCCATTCATGGTTGATTTGTGGGGGAGAAATATTAACTGTGATTGCATGGGTTCCTTGAACCTGATATGGATCAAATGGTGAATATGGAGGATTCTATGGGGATATTGTGGTGTTTGATATGATGGTTGTTGGTTAGCATATATGGGATGTTGTGGTGGAAGCTGTGGCTAAGGGGAATATTGCAGTGGAGGAGGTGGCGGCGCTTGATAAGGTTGTTGCAACTGCTGGAAGTATGCTTGTATTTTCTGAGGTGTTGGATAGGTGGGATGAGCCTATTGCGCACTTGCACAGGGTGGAGGATAGGTATTCTATGGTGGAATTCCCCCAGTGGTTGTAGCAATGTAATTGGTGTTACTGGGAACACTAAACTATTATAGTTTGTGATGCAGTGGAAGATGGCATGGCTAGGTAGCTGGCAGAATGAGTTTGTTGTTGCTGTATAGGTTGGATGAAAGGATTAGAAAATTGTTGCATTGGTTGTACCATGAAGGGATTTTCCCCCTATGTTTGTGGTTGCGGCTATTGTGAAACTAGGAGGGTGGATTGCATAGTTGGAAGGGGTTGATTTTTTTCTATTGTGATTGGGATGTGAATGGGTTGGTAATTTGTTACTGTGGTTGTTGTTTTTGGGATGGTTGCTAGATGGATTGTTGTTGTTGAATAGGTTGTTGTTGGATTAGTTGTTGTTATTGTTGGATTGGTTGTTGCTGATGCTGGATTGGTTGTTGTTGTTGGATGGGTATTTGGGGTATGATGAAGGGATTGGTATATGGTTGTTGCATGGGAGGATTTGGATTGGTTTGCATTTGCGGAAAAACTATTGGCACACATTGCGGTTGCATTGCTAGTGGAGTGGGGAAAGTGGACCCTTATGGATATAAGGGTTGGTTATATGCATTGGTAGGTGGCATGCCTATGGTGAAGAAAGGTGGAATAGGCATGGAGACTTGGGTGCTTTAATGTTGTAAACTCATTGTTCCACTTTGAATGGGTTGAGTAGGGATGGGTGGAATGGTGGTTTGCTACATGCTAACTAGTGGTGGTGTAAATTGTGCTACAAATGTTGGGAATATTTGCAAAAGTGGAGCGGCTGTTAACTGAGGAGGTGCTTATGTAACAATAGGGTTTATTGCTTGTGTTGTTTATTTTGGATCAAGAGGTCGGGCTCTTAAGGTAGATGAAGGTATCGTGTGCATGATGGAGGGTGGGATGGAAGGTTGGACTACTTGTGCAATAAGAGTTTCCACCTCTAGGGCTCACTGAAGTGGATCAAAAACTTAATTTCTAGTGGGATGAGGACGTTGCCCTGGAAGTGCCATAGGTCATGTGACAAGTGTGGGTATAATCTAAGGTGGGAGTTGAAGTCCTTGTTGTTGAATGTCCAAAAGTACCTGATTGTTGCTACGTCCACTCATGACATTCACCATGTGGACATGTCCTGGATGATTGATAAATGTTTCTATGGTACTCATGGTAGGCGTCTCATTAGTATCTACCCAAATGTGATCAATTTGTTCATTGGGATGAGGCGCATAGGTAACCATGGTGTTAGTGTTGTCAGTTGCATGATTAGATGAACTAGCAGCAAGAATAGGGTCCATGTTATTCATCTTCTTAGTGGCTCGTGTGATAGGTGGCATGAAATGACTACCATAAGGGGATATGAGATGCAAGATGTGATGCAAGGATGTGCCTAGGAAGCTAAGGATGATGGTGCTAGAACTAGGATCCATCTAGGATGATGAATATGTTCTTAAGGATGTGTTATGCCTTGCATACCCATCCCTAAATTTTGTAGGCAAAATGTTGGCTCCCCCCTTTTTTTGCTTTTGCTCTTGCCTTGTTCTCTTCTATTTTATTTTGTTTCCTTTGTTGTCCCCTCTAGGCATTGCTTCCACAAGGGTTGTTTCCTTTTATGTCTTGTCTCTTTCTCAAGGTCCCCGGTCCCAGAGTTTGTTTGTTTGTCCTTTGTTGCCAGATGCTAGAGTCCAAGATTCCCTGCCATCGTGTTTTCTTTTGCAAGAAGATAGGATTGCGTGAAATCCCTAGGCCCGAAGTCTAGAGGTTTTCCTATTCCAGATTTTGTGGGAAGAATGAAACACTTTTTACCCCAGAGGTATAAATAGGAGTTACCTGTCATTTTCACATTCACCATGATAAAAAACCTAAGGTGATTTACCAAAGCGATTAAGGTGAATTTGAAGCAACTAACTGCAAATTATTCTGGTCATTAGCAGTGATTAGAAATGATTAATAGGTGATTTATGGTGTTCATTTATGGTGTTTGAAGGTTACTTAATTGTAGAGAACCTCTAGTGGTCATCTTCTTTGCATTTTCCACATGTTAGGTAGGCTCTCAGCTTTTACCTCTCTGGTTTTGTTTGTTTGTTTTTCCTTTTTTTTTTTTATTTCTTTGTTGTTGTCTGGTTTGGTTTCCTGTCACCTCCCATTGGTGGGTTGGCTCCACCAGGGGGTCATTCTCCCTCTGTGCGGCTGTAAATTAGGTTTCCTTGTATAATAGGTTCCATGTAAATTTCTTCTGTATATTTTGTGTATACCTTTGCATATTTGTATATTTCTCTGTATAGTTGGTGTATATGTACATTTTGTAAAGGTTCATCTGTGCCTGTATATACATCTATTTGGCCAGCCAGTGAGTCATGCTTGAGCCCTCGTGTGTGCTTAGGTTGTTTTTATATTCTACATATTCTGCATTCGGTCTTGTGATGAGCTTGTCACGCTTTATGCATCGAAATCTGCCTTCTTGGGAATGTCCGAGAGAGATACCATCTGGTTCAGACTTGGCTGATTTTTGGTTTAGCCATGGTGGTTTTTTCTCTCCTCTGTCAGGTCACTCTTAATGGCAAGTTAAGTTTCCCACATGTGAGCATTTAATTCTAACCCAAGTGTTGTCCACCTTTGCGCACGTTCAGACAGTTTTCAACATAAATGCCATTACTCCCATTATTGCATGACCACGTCATACTGCATGTTAGCCAAAAAATGGCTCATTTTTGGTATTTTTTTGTAACTGGTAGTTTTTGGACTCCAGACCTTTGCCCCTATATAGTCATTGTCTTAGTTCACCATGTGAAGATAGAATTTCCTAATGGCCCAGGTAAATGGTAAAATTCTAAGTTATTTTAATGTATACATCTTTTCTGGGTTTAACTAATGCTAACATTCCTCCAGGAATAGATGTGATGTGGTGGTAAAAATATCCAAAGTTGGGAATAAAAAGTTATGTTCTATACATGTACTGACAGTCATCTTGTCATGTAGGTTGCCGAAGTATCAAATTGATCAATCATGTAAGAGGCTTCTTTGTCTACTCCACCTGGGAGCCCAGACCTCCCCACCACCATTGCAACTAGAGCAACAGTCAGGTCAACTCCTGTTCACCATGAAATATGTTAAGGAGGATACTATTCAGTGGTCAAAGGTTGAGTCTAAGAATAAATGGATCACCGACACAAGTGTTGGGATGTGGGCTGAAATGCAGGCCTTGGTAAAGATGATGTATATAGAGCGCACTGTCGGAGATCCTTTGGCCATCAATATAGGCAACTTTGGGATTTTAAAGGTTGTTTTCTTCCCATGCTCTATGCAAGCCCTGGAGGTCATCCTCACTCTTGCAGAGCACTATAATTCAATCATCTGGGCTGTCATGCTAGCTTCCCTAGTTCCAAACAGATACCCAACCCCCATGGTGTCACTGGACACTGTGACCTTTTAGATGGGACTGGGGATCCCCTAGTTTGATGATGCAGCGATCCTCACTCTATCTTTGGCCTTGGAGTAATTTTAGAAGCTTGAGCTCATGGCCCGATAATACCTCAACAACAACTGGCTGAAGACGCCAAAGACAGACTCCAAAAGGATGAAGCTAGAGATCCCCCAGATAGAATTCATGGAAAGTATATAGATGGGGATCATAGCATTATCTAGGATCTTTGGATAGCCCCATACCCAAGAATTCTCAGCATGGATGTACTACTTCCTAGTCGACATCTCTTCCGGTGAGAAATACTTTGGTTGGGCCACCATCATTGCTAATCATGTTGATTCTCAGGTCCTCCGGTCCCCCAAGTTCTATAGAAAGTCTTATGTTTTTTGGGCACTGGCACAACAATGTCCCATCACAAATGGGTTATTAATGGCTGGAGTACTCAGGGTTGGCCCAAGTCAAAATGCTCCCTGGGATTATTTCCCACAACTCCAATGGGAGGCTAGTTTCCTCAGCTTCTGCCAAGTAAATGATGCCTTCATTTACTACAACCTCCTCAAACCTACTGGAGACACCAAATACTGGCTCTCTAAGGAGGCGATGAATTTTTTTAGCTCTTACGGCCACTATTGCATTCAGTTTCACCAACATACATACATTTGGGTGACCGACTTCTCTGGGAAACCCTACTTATTGCCCAAACATTGTGGGAATAAGATAGTTTTTTGGAATTTTTCTAGCAGATCTTAGAGATGCATGCCATCTTTATAGTGAAAAAGGTCACCAATGTCCCATTCCCAGTCATTTGTGGAAATTACACCTGCAACTTAGCAGCGGCCAAGGAGGCTGATAGAAAACTCAAAAGTCTGGGGCTGGCAGAGTTCTACTTGGAGTAGAAGAACTTTGATCTGCTGGGAAAAATAGCATTGGCACTTCCTCGGAACACCCCTACTCATGAGCTTCACATGGAGGACTATCAAGATGATTTCAAGGTTTGGAATTGGCATTTCCTCTGGATGACAATAGCGATGATGAAAAGGCTTAAGCTTCAGAAGTTCCTGGATGACTTCTCGGACACTGGGTCTACTAAAGAAACCCAATAAAAAGAAAAGGGAGTAGATATGATGGCCCTCCCCCAGTGGATTGGGATGCATAGGAGGGCCCAACAATAGAACATCTCACCCAAGACATGATCGAGTGTAGTCACGCATATTTTAAGAAGGCATGCCCAAATAGTGTACGTAAGGTCGGCCTATTTATACAAGGTTCAACTTCCAGTTCCAGAACCTCCTTGCAGGGTGAGGATAGAGGAAAGAGGAAGATGGGGACCCTGTTCCAAGTCCCAGTAGCTACTTCTATTGCACATAAGATGCAATAGACACTAGCGACCTCCTAGCAGATGAAAGATAAGTTAATCACCCATTTGGCCACTCTGGCCAATATGACCGAACTTGTTTGCCCTCCCTCTTCCCTTTCACTTGTAGCATTAATGGTCTGAGTGAATGGGGCTGGGGTGAAGGAGGATCAAGCAGCCATGTTAGATGTAGTTCCCCCATTGGTGACTCGAAGGAAGAAGAGAAAAATGAATAATCCTATACCAAAGGTGGAGACGGAGCTCGGGATGCCCATCATCCCTAAAATTCAGATTGTTTTGTTAGACTCCCTGGAGCTAGACAATCAACTCAAGGATCCCCTAGAGACCTCCCCTCCACATGAAAAATTCAATAACTTATTTGGGATAATTGAATTGGTAAAATTACAAGGGGAGCTCAAGAAGGCAGTAGAAGAGATCGCTGCCCAAGAGGAAGTGGTGACCCCTCTAGAGAAGGAAACCCCAGAGCAAGAAGCTGTAGCAGAATAGGAAGTCCGGGTGGAACCAGAAAAGGAACAAGAAAAAGAAAATGTCTCCAGTGTCCTAGATATACAAGTTCTGAAAATAAACACTGCAGGGGTAGAGAAAATACAAGATGAGCAAATGGCATTGGCTGAGGGAACCGAACCTACGGGAGAAACCATAACCTCAACTATTGTGCTCCACACACCCCCCAAAGAAGGAAACATTTAGGGAGGTAGTTCCAATGACCACATTATTGAACTTTGGCTAGATGCCTCACCCACCTCCAAGAAATACTCCCATGGAGGAAAACACTCCGGCAGAAGAGGCCAATGCAGAACAACAACAAGAACAACAACAACAATAGCAAGATGAGGGGCAGAACCCCAGGGATGCAAATACAGAGTCTGATGTTATCAAGGTTGTAGACACCAAAGAAAATGATATTAATGCCACTAAGGTGGATGATGTTGGTGGTATGGAAGATATGAGGAAAGAGTCCAGAGAGGCTCAGGGCATCAGGGACAAACAACAAAACCCCAGCGGGGAAGCATAGGATCAAACTCTGGCAACAAAGCCACCCCTACCCCCACCCCAGTGGCTAGTAGATGCAAAGAAAAGGAAGGCCCCAGCACTGGCCAAGTCCCATCTCTCTTTAGCAGAAATGATGGAACAAACACATAATACCCCCAAAGTGAAGAAGGCCTGGATAGTCCATACCCTCCAGACTAGGTCGGGCGGAAATATAGTTGCAGTAGTTTCAACACCTCCCCCAGAGGAAGACAAATAAATGGAAAAGGATGAAGAATATGTAATCATGGAGGTACCCCTAGGGAAGAGAGGAAAGTAGGGATAATTAGACCTTCTGAAGGAAGCAGCCAGAGTGGTGGAAGCCCATTATGAGAAAGAGGCCCAAAAACTCAAAGAAGAAAAGGAGAAGAATGCAAATCTTGTTGGGCTATTGACAGAGCTGGCACAGCCTATCACTGTCATTCCCCTAGAAGCTTCCATGTCTGGAGAACCACTCCCATAGGGTGATATTGATGCACTGAGAAGCATGAAGAAAAAGGTACATGTAGTTGACACCTAGGTAAATGAATAGGTTGGAAACATCCAACGTTTCCTAGTGGCCACACTCCCTGATCTATATGCAGCCAAGAATGTGTTGCATCAGGCTACAAATTTTGTTTCCATCTGGGAAGTGGAGATTGAAAAGTATGAGGCTTGGATAGGAGAAATTGGAGAGCTCATGGGTCTCAGTGAAGAGATTGTCACCAAGGCCAGAATTTTGGGAGAAGATTCTTTCGACTTCGTTCGGACCCAACACTCCAGACTGGACCTCACATTGGAGGTAACCAAGAAATTAGTAGGGGACCTATGGGAAAAGGTCTTGGAAATTGATTATTATTTGAATTTGTATAAGGAATTCATTGTAAGGGTCTCTAAAGTGGATCCCTTTAGCATTGAGATATCTACTTTGGAGGAGTACGTCATGGTAAAATTTGATGAGTTGATGGAAGCTCAATACTATTCCTTGGAGGAAATGGACATAGCACTAATGTCTCGTATATCCAGGATGGTGCTCCAAGGTCATGACACAACAAAAATGGCTACGGAATTCAAGGCAAAGATTCCAAATCTGGGCAAACAGATGGAGGCAGCCAAATATCGCCAAGCTGGCCTCAAAGACATTGATGAGGATGGAATCACCGAGCTCATAGAAACATTCCAGGGAAGTAAGGAATAATAGGGTTCTCCGAATTCTGAAAATTTTGACCAGCATGGTATATTCTTTCACATCCCTCATGCGCAAGATCCTAGATCATAGAGTTTTGGATTCCACAATTTTATATTATTTCAGTGACCCATGTCCAGGTTCCCTAGAGCCAATCGGTCACTATCAGGTAGTTAATGAGGATGTCAGAAGGTAGGTAACTACAACAAGGCATGTCGGCTCAGAGGATGATTCTGACGGATGGTCTTCCCAAGGCACCGCTCTAGCATTGAACACATGGTACATTGGAGATAGTGAGCCATTTTCACATTGATGAGGCATGTAGCCTCAACCCCCAGGGGATCAGATTTCTTTTTTTCTCCTCCCAGCTCTCTTCTCGAGGCAAATTATTCCACTCCTTTCTTGTCTCATTCTTTTGAAATGTCAAACCTTTTCCATCTTGAGGTCTTTTTAGCGTGGTGCAAGTAGTACCAGCCATCGGAACTTGTATTTTATTGATTGAATGTAAATTGAATTAGGTTAGTTTGAGGGTAAAGCTTGTGTATAAATAATAGGTTTGACCTCATTCCAAGGGTCGGTGAAATTGATAATTTTGCAGTCCATAGCTATAGCACTTTCATCATTTTCATCTTAGTAGTTGTAGAGCTCAATTCTCTTTAGTCTTTAGAAGCTTTCAGTAGATAGATGCTCCCTTGGGGTTGTTAATGTACTCACAAATGCTCACTAGAAACCTATTAATGAAGAAGGAGGAGTTCTGGAAATGATTTTGTTAGTGTTTCAACTTCTAGTTAACATTCTTTCATGCTGTATATTTCTTATGTCCCATGCTTTCATATTTTAAAATAGATTAATGACCTTCTTTTCCCTCGCTATTGAATGTGTATGTACTGAAGGTTGTGCACCTGTTAAGTATTTTAGTGTAGCATGTTAGAGCATGGTTTGATATTTCAAATGTATTTGCACAACTATAGATAGATGAAGTATTTCTAGCCCTATCATATCTTTTGAAGTTTGTTTGATAGACTTAATGCTTGCAAGAAGCCCCACTCACCTAAATCCCCAGAAAGGGACAAGATAAGATAACTAGCTATACCCCTGAATAAAATAGTCACAATGCCCATCTTAGCTCCTGCACCATCAAGACTCAAATCTCATGTGCTTGAAGGCCCAGATAATCTCATTTCTCTAGACAACCTTTACAGGAAAAGTTGGCAGGTACCCCGGTAGTTGGTGACAACTTACATCTATTGGCGGACACGGTCACAAAGTCCCGTCAATAGAAACTGGTGCTAGAAGGAGGGCATGAGCTTGTCCCCTTTCAAAGATTTTTACTTCACACCGCCTAAGGGTTCCCCAAGCTGTATATTTAGGAATCAGACCTTTACTGGGATTGGGTCATTTTCATCCATGAGATTTGAAAGAATCCTTAAATCAACCCCCAATCCCAGAAGGTTTGTTGAACTCAAACCTCCTACTTGAAAGAAAAGGAACCTGAAGACCAAACCATCAACTAGCATTGTCTGGGTATCTAGCACATCCTAGAATACCCAAATTTCTCAAACAATCCTGGGGATTAACACTCAATCTATTCAGAATCTAACACCCCTAATGGCTGCATATTTTGGAAATATCGGGTCCCCGATGGGATAGTTTTTGGGTGCTACTCACAATCTTCCTTCACACCCAGAGAAGATCTATCCCCGACATGAGCATCTTGGCTCACGAACTATAGAAGAGCATCTGTAGGCATACAAAGATGCCATGAACTAACACCAGATCCAACATGAAGATGTTGTGACCCGGATGTTCCCTCTATCCTTGGGATAGAATGAGCTAAACTAGTACCTCAACCTACCCACCAGCTCAATAAAAAATTGGTAGGAGATGGAGGATGCCTTCTTGGTGGCCTTTTGCATACATGTGGATCTAGTATGGTCCCAGAGCCAGTTCATCTCCATTAAGAAGGAACTGAATGAACCCCTTGCAACATTTAACAACTGGCTCCAATGCACCCTGAAGGGGTGCATGGGTCCCTTCATCCCATCCACTGATTTAACCATCCTAAATTACCTGAAGGTGATGGACCCTTTCATTGCTACTCTCCTTTGGAGAAGTACCACCCCCGGTGACCAAGATACTTTGGAGAAGGTTTACAACCTAGCCTTGAAGTTGTCCCATGGTTTGAACAAGGCCTCGGGCGGGATTGGGTAGAACTTACCCTACAACATGGTACTTGGCAGAACTTCTTATGCCAAGGGATATAACCCCAATTAGCCAATGGGTGCCCCTATGATGGCCACAACCTCACCACCACCGATAGACTAGTAGGCCCGGTATGTATAGCCATCTCAAGTTTAGACAACACCAGGTCTGGAATCCTTTCCCTGGAACTAGCCGCAACAAATGCAACAACCAAAGATGCAACCTTTTGGAGTTCCTTTCTTTCAGTCATCCGCGGCTCGAGGATTGGCACCCTCGACTCTAGTGAATGCTACCAATTACCCTGGTAATCAACAACAACAACCGTCAGACTATGATGCGAATACCCAGCTGACCGCCGAGGTTGAATCCCTTTGGAGATTATTTTCCTCGCTAACTGTGGACATTGGACAGCTGAAGACGGGGTCCTTTGCACCCCTCAACTCTAATTCCTAGAGAGGGAACATCTTCTTTGTCCAATGAAATACCAATGCCGGAGGAAGAAATTACAACAACAGGCCTCGGCCCAACCAACAACAATGGACAAACAATGCTAATACTAGAGGTCCTCCTCTGAACAAAAACACCAATTAGGGTAGCACTAGACCTAGCTATTCTACACAATTGTAAAGTTCTACCTGATGACTAACTGGTGTAGATTGCATGACACCGGCTCTCATTTTGAGGAAAATTGTGCCACCCTAGAAAAGGTCATCCTAATCTCCTAGTCAGATAGGCAATAATCTGTTGACCCATCACCCCTAGAAATGTCTGCACAAGAGCCCACTCATAGTGCCTTTACCTATGAGACCATATTCTTTGGGGCAGACAAAGAAGATGAAGAAGAGCCCAATCTACAAGGGTTCTTTGATGAATCTATTCCGGCCTTTGAGGCCAATGCCTTTGCCAACCCATAGACTCCTTACAACACTCAGATTCAGGCTCATAAAGGACTATTTTACATGCCTATGCCTCCCAAAGACACCCCTCCCTAAGACAACATGACTAATCGATCCATCCCTCCAAAAGGCTCTGGCTATAACCAAGCTAAGGACCCAGCCGAGGGAAGCCACCAATTCCCAAGGGGAAGGTTTGACATCACAAAGGCGTTAGAACAAACTACCACCTACATGACCTTGATGGAGGTTTTGCTAAATTGTCTTGAGCAGAGAAAGTCCCTTCTGAAGTTGTTTGGAAACTCGTAAACTCTCAGTCACCCAGCTAAGATTGTCACTTTTGATGACACCAACGTGACTGTCTTCCGGGGAAACACTGAGGATCCTCCCTTCTTACTAGGCTTGAACATAAAATGGAAGAACCTTTACAATTGCTTAGTAGACTCCAGAGCTTTAGGTAATTTTATGCTCTTATCCATATGCCAAAGGCTCGGATTGTATCCTACTCCATCCAATGGCACAGTAGTACAGCTGGACAAAACTATTGTAAAAATGGTAGGTGAGCTGAAGAATGTCTGGATTCAGCTCATCCAAGACCCCATGATAACAAGCATAGTTTACATCCATGTGGTGGACATCCCAGAGACCTATGGGTGTTTCTAAGTCAGAATTGGTCCAAGTCCCTTAATTGGTATTTCTCAACTAGCTTCTCCCATTTGTGGCTCCCCTGGGAGGGAGAGTCTAACCAGATCTAAGTAGAAAGTGAGCCCTAGATGAAATAGGTCCTAACCAAAGTCAGGAGGGTGAATGAAGTCCTCTTCTCTGAGACTTCCCCCTAGGTGTACCGACCCCTAGAAATCTTGACCTTTGATTTAACCCCCTTGGAAGATCTCGTAGTTTTCCAGAGAATGCAGGACCTAGCTGAAAAATTACTGGGTGAGGTTAACTCACAAGGTATCGCAGTGACCCTCGCTACACTCTTGTTTGACACCTGGTGCCAGATGCACTATCAGAAACATTCAGAACTATAGTGTGAGCCTTATTTTTCCACTGCTACCTGACACATCAATGCCCTCCAGGGGAAGGAACACTTTTTGGATATTCCTGGTCCCAGCGATCACTTTGGTGATGTCTCCATGATGTCACCAGTCAAAAAATCCCAACCATAGGTTTCTGCTTAGGAAAACCTTACCCAAGCACTATCAGAGTTGGAAAAAACTCCTCCCAACCTTCTCAAAAATAATCCAAAGGCCACTTCGCCTTCCCAGCCCTGGACAACAAATAGTGATTTGTGGACCTTGAAGTTTGATGGGTCCCAATCTAAACAAGGTTGTGGGGCTGGAGTAGAGTTGATCAACCTATGGGGAAAATCCATCCTCGCATCTTATAGGCTGCAGTTCAACTGCATGAACAATGTCATGCAATATGAGGCCTTGGTCCTTTGACTCATATTTGCGCTAAAGAAAGGAATCACCTACCTCTGGGCCTTGAGTGATTCAGAGTTGATCGTTAAGAAGGTCTGGAGCCATTAATACACCTATCACGACAAAAGGTTGGCTGCATACTACAACTGAGCATGGAGCCTCATTGAATATTTTGATGCCTTCGACATCGAACTTATCCCCCAGAGATGAAATTACATCTGAGATGCCCTTGCTATTTCTGCCAGCACACTCAAGCATATGACTGGCTCCCGAATCTGGATGTTTTTGGTTGTGATGATCCCCACCCATCCATTCCAGAAAATGTCACCCACTTTCAAGTTTTTGAAGATGATCAACATATCCTAGCATTCATGGCCAGTGTTGATGTTTTCAAAGACTAGATAGTGGAAGAAAGAGATCATGACGACACTGGGTAGGGTGAAGAAGATGATGGGATCATAGACCTACCAAAAAACTCCATCCCTAAGGGGATGGTAGAACTAGAACAAGTCTTTGACTCAGACCCTCAGGGCCGGAAAAATATATCATCCTCCTCTGAGGGAGGAAAATTTGAGAAAGTGAACATTGGCTAGGCCGGTGAAGAAAAACTGGTACACATTGGCACCTCCTACTCCCCTAAGGAGAAGGAGAAGATTCTTGCAGTTCTCCGATAATACATTGACGTAATTGCATGGGGGTATGAGGATTTGAAGACCTGAGATACATCCATTATGACTCATACTATCCCACTTAAACCAGATGCTAAGCCCTTCCAAAAAAAGCAAAGACTAGTTAACCCCTTGATTGAGCCTCTAATTCCTCAGGAGGTTCAAAAATTACTGTCAACCCAAATCATCTTTCCAATCTAGCATACTACGTGGGTTTCTAACCTCATCCCTATGAGGAATAAAAGTGGGGAGATCTTCCTTTGCATGGATTTTCATAATTTAAACAAGGCCTCCAAGAAAGATAATCACCCTCTCCCCTCATTGGATGAGGTGTTGCAAATCATGAGTGGATCATAAATGATGTCTTTCCTGGATGGGTACTCTGGGTATAACCAAGTCATGGTTAAGTATGAAGATAGAGATAAAATGGCATTCACCATGAAGTGGGGAACATTTGCATACTGGAGAATTCCTTTCAGCTTGATCAATATAGGGGCCACATTTCAGAAGGATATGGACATTGTGTTTGAAGGCCTAGTGAACCAGTACATAATCATCTACATGGATGATTTGATAATCTTTTCTTGGGATAGGCATGATCATTCCGCCCACCTCGCCCAAATTTGTGAGAGATGTCACCAGTTTGGAATATCCCTCAACCCTAAAAAATGTATATTCAGGGTCACTAAAGGGAAGCTGCTCGGGCATATTGTCTCTGAGAAGGGTATATCCATTGACCCTAAGAGAGTTGAAGCACTGCTAAACTTATAGATGCCCGATAGAAAGAAGGAAATGAGATCTTTCTTTGGGAAGATCAATTTTGTCTGGTGGTTCATCACTGGATTCATCGAGATAGTGAATACACTCAATGACATGATGAAGAAAGATACCAAGATTGAATGGAGTCCTGAAGTGAAGCGGGCATTCGCCTAGAATAAGAAAATAATCATGGAGGCACCAATCTTGGCTAGTCTAGACTATTCCCTCCCTTTTCACATATATTCCTTTACTTTGCCACATTCTACCGTGGTAGTTTTGACCCAAAAATTTGAAGGGGAAGAATGACCAATAGCTTTCATGAGCTCCCCATTTAAGAATGCCGAAGTCTAGTATTTGCCTTTAGAAAAGAAGGCCTTTGCTCTTGTCTGCACCATGAAGAAATTTTGGCACTATATTCTCCAGAGTAAGGTGCATGCTATTGTCCCAGACCAGGCTATTAAGTCTTTTCTCCTTTAGAGTGAATTGGGTGAATGATGGGGGAAATGGATAGCCATCCTCCAAGAGTATGACCTAGAAATGCAACCCATGAAGATAGTCCAATGCCAGGGACTATGTAGAGCGATGGTAGAAGGAAATCTCGAGATTGAATGCCAAACTTATACCGTGGAGTCCATTACTCAAGATCCGTGGTATACCAATGTGGTATACTTGTTGTTGAATAATAGGTGCTCAAAGGGGATACCCCCAAATGAATGTCTCACCCTGTGGCTAAAAAGCACACACTTTATGATAAAAACAACATGCTTTTTTGCAATAATTATGAAGGGGTGAACCTCCGGTGTATAGATAAGGACCAAGCTATGAAAATGATTGAAGAATTTCATGGGTAATTTGGAACTAGGCATGGCTCAGCTGACGCCACTGCTCATCAGATCCTCTGGGCCAAATACTATTGGCTGTGTATATTCAAGGATGTCTACACTCATGTTAGGAGATGCCATACTTGCCAAACAATGGGACATCATGAGCAGAACCTGGCCATGCTTCTGCAGCCGGTCTTTGAAGCTAGACCCCTTCGCCCAATGGGCATTTGACTTCATCAGGGAAATCAACCCAAACTTGTCTACTAATCACTAGTATATTCTAACTATTACCCACTATTGCACCCGGTGGTCAGAAGTGATTCCTTGTAAAAACAACATAGCAGATGTATTTATCAAGTTCCAGGAAGAAAACACTGTCACTCGATTCAGAATGCCCTTTGCCATAGTTTGTGACAATGGTCTGGTGTTTTCTTCAGCACAATTATTGGAATGGACCTATGAAAAATTAATCACTTTTAAGTTCTCCAACAACTATTACCCTTAGGGAAATGGTGTTGTTGAATCAACCAACAAAAATCTGCTAGAAGTGATCAAACATCTGTTAGAACAAAACCCTTGAGATTGGAACCAAAAGCTTAGATTCGCCCTATGGGAAAATCAAATCAGAATTAAGGTAGTCCTGGGAACTTCTCCATTCCATCTAGTTTATGGCCAAAATCTAGTATTTCCTATTAACCTGCAAATCCTAGTTTTACAGTTCATGCAGGAATTCAGCAATCAGGACAACATTGTGGAAGTTCGACTCCTGAATCTCGTACAGATGGAGGAATAAAGAGACGCGGCCCTTGAAAACTTTGCACATCATCAAGCTGTATTAAAAATATGGTTTGACCAAAGAGCCCAGTATAAGGCCTTTTAGATTTTAGACTTGGTCCTCTTGTGGGACAAGGCCTGGGAAAAGAAAGGCAAGCACACTAAGTTTCAACGGTTCTGGCTTGGACCATATCTGATATTCAAGACCTGTGGGGAAAACACTTATCACCTCAATAATATGACTGGAGAAGCCATCCCATTTCCTGTCAATGGTTATTTTATTAAGAACTACTTTGAATGAGGATGGTGTTGAGTTTGTCCAGGATTGTATTATATGTAAATGTCTTGCTTGTAAATATCTTCTCTTACTAGTGTTTCGTTTGGAATGCCCTTGCCTTGTAAAAAGGTTTTGTTGGCCGCCCTCTGGGGTAGCATTTTCCTTGTGTTTTCACTTGTTTTTGGTTTCCCTTTGTTTTCTCTTGTTTTTCAGGTTCCCAGCATGTTGCCTCCTCTTTGTAGATAGGTATGCTTCGCATAACATCTATTCTTTGGAACTATGCCCTACACATTATGGGTAATTTGGAATCTATTGTTAGCATAGAGAAATTTGTCCGTGCTTTGGAGATTATTTTGTAAGGGTGGTAAAAGGTTATGGGTGATCTTCATCCTATTCACGTCTTGACATTCCAGACATCAATTAACAGAAAATCTAAGAACCAAGTAATCAGACACCTTGAGGATAGATCAGTTGCACTGGCTGTTGGACCAAGTCTGAAAATCATTAAGAATATCCTACATCTGGAACATTCTCTCCTATTAAGTAATTTAAAGCTAGATGGAAAGGTGAAAAAGTAGTGCCTCAGAAATTAGCTAAGCTTAAGGTTTGAGGTGAAAGAAGTACTACCTTCCCACCTAGAAAATAAAAAGAAAAGAATGAACTAAAGAATAGAGAATTTTGGTATCTGGGGAAAGTGTGCAAGCTAAGATGAATTTGGTTTGATTCATTTAGTGCTTCCTCTCTGTTTCTCACGGAGGTCATTGGCTTGGTTTTCTTTCAAAGCACACACTCCACAACTGATGAAAAACCAAGAGATTGAATTAGTGATGAGTTTGATTTTTTAGATGCCTCGTTCTATACAAGAAAAATTCTCCAGGTAAAGATTAATTCTAGTTTTTCTAACCAGAGATTCCAAAGTTCTCGAATGCGCTAAGGCATTCATCCCAAATAGTCACCATTTGTTATTCCCTGCATACCCGTCCCTATGTTTTGTAGGCAATGTTGGGTCCCCCCTTTTTTTTCTTTTTCTCTTGCCTTGTTCCCTTTTGTTTTCTTTTGTTTCCTTTGTTTTCCTCTCTAGTCTTTGCTTCTGTGAGGGTTTTTTCCTTTTGTGTCTTGTCTCTTTCTCCAGGACCCCGATCCCAAAGTTTTTTTTTTTTTTCCTTTGTCACTAGATGCCAGACTCTGAGATTCCCTACCATCATTTTTTCTTTTGTGAGAAGATAGGATTATGCAAAATCCCTGGGCCCAGAGTCTGAAGGTTTGCCTGTGCCAGAGTTTACAAGAAGAATGCAACACTTTTTTCCCCAGGGGTATAAATAGGAGTTACCTATCATTTTCACATTCACCGTGATAAAAAACCTAGGGCAATTTACCATAGTGATTAAGGAGAATTTGAAGCGACTAAGTGTAGATTATTTTGGTGATTAGCAGTGATTAGAAATGATTAATAGGTGATCCATGGTGTTCATTCATAGTGTTTGAAGGTTACTTCATTGTAGAGCATCTCCCGTTCTCGTCTTCTTTTCATTTTCTACGTGTCAGGTAGGCTCTCAGGTTTTGCCTCTCTAGTTTTGTTTCTTTGTTTTTCCTTTATTTTCTTTCGCTTTGGTTGTTTGGTTTCATCTCCTATCACCTCTGTTGGTGGGTTGGCTCCACCAGGAGATCATCTGCCCTCTGTGTGGCTCTAAATTAGGTTTCCTTATATAATAGGTTCTGTGTAATTTTCCTTTGTATATTTTGTGTATACCTTTGTAGATTTGTATATTTCTCTACATAGTTGGTGTATATGTACATTTTGTAAAGGTTTGTCTATGCCTGTATATATGTCTATTTGGCCAGCCAACAAGTTGTGCTTTGGCCCTTACGTGTGCTTTGGTTGTCTATATATTCTGCATATTCTACATTTGGCCTTGTGATGAGCTCGTCGCACTCTATGCATCAAAAACTTCCTTCTGGGGCTCGTTTGAGAGAGATACCACATGGTTCAGACTCAGATTATTACTAGTTTAGCCATGGTTGTTTTCTCTCTCCTCTATAAGGTTGCTCTTAATGGTGGGTTAAGTTTCATACATGCGAGCATTTAAGTCTAACCCAAGTGGTGTCTACCTCTATGCACATTCGGAGAGTTGTCAACATAAATGCCATTACTCCCATTACTGCATGACCATGTCATACCCCATGCCAGCCAAAAAATGGCTCATTTTTGGTCTTGTTTTGTAACTTATAGTTTCTGGACTCTGGACCTCGGCCCCTCTGTGGTCGTTGTCTCAGTTCACCATGTAAAGATAGAATTCCCTAGCAGCTCATGTAAATGGTAAATTTCTAAGTTATTTTAATGTATACATCTTTTCTGGGTTTAACTAATGCTAACATTCCTCCATGAATAGATGTGATGTGGTGGTAAAAATCTTTGAAGTCTAGAATAAAAATTTATGTTCTATACATGTACTAACGGTCATTTTGTCTTGCAGGTTTCTGAAGTATCAAATTGATCAATCATGTCAAAGGATTCTATGTTTACTCCACCTGAGAGCCCAGACCTCCCCACCACCACTACAACTAGGGCAGTAGTCAGGTCAAAAATTGAGAGGACCTTGGAAAAACTCTCGTTGACCATGAAATATGTTAAGGAGGATACTATTCAGTGGTTGAAGGTGGAGTCCAAGAATAAATAGATCACCGACACAAGTGTTGGGATGTGGGCTAAAATGTAGGCCCTGGTAAAGATGATGTATATATAGCGCATTGCTGGAGATCCTTTGGCCATCAATATAGGCAACTTCAGGATTCTGAAGGCTGCTTGCTTCCCATGCTTCGTGCAAGCCCCGAAGCTCATCCTCACTCTAGCAGAGCACTACAATTTAGTCGTTCGGGCTGTCATGTTGGCTTCCCTAGTTCCAACTGGATACCCAACCCCCATGGTGTCTCTAGATGTTGTTACCTTTTAGATGGGACTGGGGATCCCCCAGTTCAATGATGTAGTGATCCTCACTTGGTCTATGGCCTTGGAGGAATTTCAGAAGCTAGAGCTCATGGCCTGGAAATACCTCAACAACAATTGGCTGAAGACGCCAAAGAAAGATTCCAAAATGATGAAGCTGGAGATCCCCTGGACAGAATTCAAGGAATGTATACAGATGGGTATCATATAATTATGTAGGATCTCTAGACAGCCCCATGCCCAAGAATTCTCAACATGGATGTACTACTTCCTACATGACATCTCTTCCAGCAAGTAATACGTTGATTGGGCCACCATCATTGCCAATCATGTTGATTCGCAGCTCCTCCAGGTCCTCCAATCCTCAAAGTTCTATATGATGTCTTATATTTTGTGGGTACTAGCACAACAATGTCCCATAACAAATGGGTTATTAATGGCTAGAGTACTCGAGGTTGGCCCTGGTCATAATTCTCCTTGGGATTATTTCCCATATCTCTAATGGGAGGCTAGTTTCCTCATCTTTTGCTGAGTAAATGATGCCTTCATTTACTACAACCTCCTCACACCTACTTGGGATGCTGGATACCATCTCTCTAAGGAGGCAATAAATTTGGTTAGCTCTTACAACCACTATTACATTCAATTTTACCAACATACATACATTTGGGTGACCGACTTCTCTGGGAAACCCTACTTATTTCCCAAACATTGTGGGAATAAGATAGTTCTTTTGGAATTTTTTTGACAGATCTTAGAGCTGCATGCCCTCTTCATGGTGAATAAGTTCACCGATTTCCCATTCCCAATCATTTGTGGGAATTACACCTGCAACTTAGCAGTGGCCAAGGAGGCCAATAGGGAACTCAAAAGTCTAGGGCTGGCAGAGTTCTACTTGGAGTGGAAGAACTTTGATCTGCTTGGAAAAATAGCATTGGCACTTCCCCGAACTGCCCCTACTCATGAGCTTCACATGGAGGACTTTTGGGAGTACTCTGAAGTTGATTTTGAAGTCCAAAATTGACATTTCCTCTGTATGACAATGGGGTTGATGAAAAGGCTTAAGCTTTGGAAGTTCCTAGATGACTTCTCAGACACTGGGTCTACTAAAGACCCCCAATAAAAAGAAAAGGGAGTAGATAATATGACCCTCCCCCAGTGGATTGGGATGCACAGGAGGGAAAAACAATCGAAGATCTCACCTAGGACATGACCGAGCACAGTCATGCATATTTTAAGAAGGCATGCCCAAAAAGTGTAAGGTTGGCCCATTTATACAAGGTTCAACTTCCGGTGCCGAAACCTCCTCACAGGGTGAGGATAGAGGAAAGAGGAAGATGGGGACCCCATCCCAACTCCTAGTGGCTACTCCCATTATGCAGCAGATGAAACAGACATTGGCAGTCTCCCAGCAGATGAAAGATAAGTTAATCACCCGGTTGGCCACTCTGGCTAGTATGACCAAACTTGTCCGCCCTCCCTCTTCCCCTTCACTTGTAGCATTAATGTTTCAAGTGACCAAGACTAGGATGGAGGAGGAGCAGGTGGCCATGTTAGATGAAAGGTTCCCATTAGTGACCTGAAGGAAGAAGAGAAAAATGACTAATCCTGTACCAAAGGTGGAGCTGGAGCTTGGGATACCCAGCATCCCTGAAATTTAGATTGTCTCGTCAGACTCCCCGGAGTTGGACAATCAAATCAAGGATCCCCCGAAGACCTCCACTCCACATGATGTATTTGATGACTTATTTGGGATGGATGAATTAGTAAAATTACAAGGGATCTCAGGAAGGTAGTAGAAGAGATCGCTTCCCAAGAGGAAGTGGTGACCCCTCTAGAGAAGGAAACCCCAAAGAAAGAAGGTGTAGTGGAACATGAAGCCCGGGTGGAACTAGAAATGGAACAAGAATAGGAAAATGTCTCCAGTATCCTAGATATATAGGTTCCTAAAATAAAAACCACAGGGGAAGAGAAAATACAAGATGGGAAAATGGCATCAGCTGAGGGAACCAGACCTACGAGAGCAACTATAACCTCAGCTATCATGCTCCACACACCACCGCCAAAGAAGGAAACATTCGGGGAGGTAGTTCTAGTGGCCACATTTTTGAACTTTGGCTAGATGCCTCACCCACCTCCAGGAAATACTCCCATAGAGGAAAACACTCTGTAGAAGAGGTCGACACAGAACAACAACAAGAAGAAGAACAACAACAACAGCAAGATGAGGGGCAGAACCCTGGGGATGCAAATACAAAGTTTGATGTTGTCAAGGACATGGACACTAGAGAAAATAATATTAATGCCACTAAGTTGGATGATGTCAGTGGCTCAAAAGATATGGGGAAAGATTCCAGAGAGGCTCAGGGCATGAGGGACAAACAACAAAACCCTAGCAGGGAAGCATAAGATCAAACTCTGGTAACAAATCCACCCATGCCCCACCCTAGTGGCTATTAGATGAAAAGAAAAGGAAGGCCCCAGCACTGGCCAAGGCCCATCTCTCTTTAGTAGAAATGATGTCGCAAACATAGAATCCCCCAAAGTGAAGAAGGCCCAGACAGTCCATATCCTCAGGATTGGGCCGAGTGGAAATACAGTTATGATAGTCACAATGCCTCCCCTAGAGGCAGAAAAAGAAATGTGAAAGGCCGAAGACTATGTTATCATGGAGGTACTCTTGGGGAAGAGGGGAAAGTAGGGAGAATTAGACCTGCTAAAGGAAGCAACCAGAGTGGTGGAAGCCCATTATGAGAAAGAGGCCTAGAAAATCAAAGAAGAGAAGGAGAAGAACAAAAATCTTGTTGGGCTATTGACAAAGTTGGCACAACCTATCACTTCCATTCCCTTAGAAGCTTCCACGTCCAGAGCACCACTCCCATAGGGTGATATTGATGCATTGAGAAGCATGTAGAAAAAGGCATAGGTAGTCGATGCTTGGGTAAATGAACATGTTGGAAACATCCTGTGTTTCCTAGTGGCCACACTCCCCAATCTATATGTAGTCAAGAATGTGATTCATCACGCTAAAACTTCCATTTCCATCTAGGAAGGGGAGATTGAAAAGTATGAGGCTTGGATAGGAGAACTTGGAAAGCTTGTGGGTCTCGGTGAAGAGATTGTCACTGAGGCCAAAATTTTGGGAGAATAGTCTTTTGACTTATTTCAAACCCAACACTCTAGAATGGACCTCACATTGGAGGTACCCAAGCAACTGGTAGGGGCCCTAGGGGACAAGGTCTTGGAAATTGATTATTCTTTGAATTTGTATATGGCATTCATTGTAAGGGTCTCTAGAGTGCATCTCTTTAGCACCAAGATGTGTACTCCAGAGGAGTACAACATGGGAAAATTTGATGAGATGATGGAAGCTTGATACCAGTCCCCAGAGGGAATGGATGGAGCACTAATGTCTCATATATCTAGGATGGTGCTCCAAGGTCATGACACAACGAAGATGGCCATAGAATTCAAGGAAAATATTTAGGATCTGGGCGAACAGGTGGAGGCAGCCAAATATTGTTGGGCCAGCCTCAAAGACATTTATGAGGATGGAATCGTCCAGCTCATAGAAACATTCCACGGTAGTAATAAATAGTAGGGTTCTCCAGATTCCAGAAATTTTGAACAAAATGGTATATTTTTTGACATCCCTCGAGCACAAGCTCCTAGATCCTGGAGTTCTGAATCCCACAATTTTGTATTCTTTTAGTGACCCATGTCCAGGTTCCCCAGAGCTGACTGGTCACTATCAGGTAGTTAATGAGGATGTCAGAAGGAAGGTAACTACAACAAGACATGTCTGCTCAAAGGATGACTCTGAAAGATGGTCTTCTGAAGGTGCTACTCAAGCATTAAACACCTAGTGCATTCGAGATAGTGAGCCATTTTCAAATTTATGAGGCATGTGGCCTCGATCCCTAGGGGATCAGATATCTTCTTTTCTCCTCCCAGCTCTCTTCTTGAGGCCGATTCTTCCACTCCTTTCTTGTCTCATTCTTCTGACATGTCAAACCTTTTCCATGTCAAGGTCTTTGTAGCATGGTGTAGGTAGTACCGGCCACTAGAAATTGTATTTTATTGATTGAATGTAAATTGGATTAGGTTAGTTTTAGGGTAAAGCTTGTGTATAAATAATAGGTCCGACCTCATTCCAAGGGTTGGCAAAATTGATGATTTTGCAATCCATAGCTATAGCACTTTCAACATTTTCATTTTAGTAGTTGAAAATCTCAATGCTCTTTAGTCTTTAGAAGCTTTCAATAGATAGATTCTCCCTTGGGGTTGTTAATATACTCACCAGTGCTCGCTGGAAACCTGTTAATGAAAAAGTAGGAGTTCTGGCAATGATGTTGTTGGTG
Source organism: Thuja plicata (assembly GCA_018584345.1). Lineage (NCBI taxonomy): Eukaryota > Viridiplantae > Streptophyta > Pinopsida > Cupressales > Cupressaceae > Thuja > Thuja plicata. The sequence goes on along the minus strand of MU223779.1, from coordinate 692,014 downwards.
TTTCAACTTTTGGTTAACGTTCTTTCATGTTGTATGTTTCTTATGTCCCATGATTTGATATTTTAAAGTAGATTAACAACCTTCTTTTCCCTTTCTATTGAATGTGTATGAACTGATGGTTGTGCGTGCGCTCAGTATTTTATTGTAGCATGTTAGAGCATGGTTTTATGTTTCAAATGTATTTGCATGACTATAGATAGATGAAGTATTTCTAACCCTGGAATATCTTTTGAAGTTTGTTTGATAGAATTAATGCTTGCAGGCAGCCCCACTCACCTAAATCCCCAAAAAGGGATGAGCTGAGATAACCAGCTATTCCCCCAAATAAAATAGTCACAACGTCCAACTTAGGTCCTGCACCATCGAGACCTGACTCTCAAGTGCTTGAAGGCCTAGAGAATCTCATTTCTCTAGACAACCTTTACAGGTGAAGTTGGCCAGTACCCCGGTACCCGGTGACAACTTACATCTGTTGGCGGACCTAGTCACAAAGTCCCATCAATAGGATGGCTTCATGTATGCAAGGATTAAGGGTTACTTTTCCTAGTGTAAGATCAAGTGGATGTGATTGTCTACCTAAAATAGACTTGTGGTCTTCGGTGGACGATATTTTCTATCAATGTAAACCAACCATTTGATCAAGGTGATGAGGTTGCCAAGGCAAAGGTGATTATCCTATATAATGCTTAGTAAAGGACACTTAAGGATGGGGGATTGATTAAAATATAGGTTTCTAAGCAACTCAAAAGGGGATGCAATACCAAGTGAAGGATGTGATTAAGGATGCCTTCGATGATTATTTGGATGATGCTAGGCTGACTAGGATTAGATTGGATTATGCAGGATTATTCTAGGGTAAGTGTGTGATGTGCTTCTAAATATGACAACCTAAGGGAGGTCCTAAAATGCAAGCTAAGTGAGTTGAAGAAGAGGAGGAATGTTCATTTGTTGTGGTAAACTAGCTAGTCATATTGCTCAAACCTGACAAAAGCAGTGTTTAGATGATATTTTCCCATAAAGCTAGCAACCTTGTTGTTGTATATCACCTTGTTGAATTGTTCTCGTTTATGGGTTTCTTTCTTGATGGAATCGACTATGTGTTGGTACTTGTTAGCCTCTCAGGTTGTATTCTTTTGTTCTCTTTGCACGAGTGGTGACAGAGTTTTTACCTTCTTATGCTTCTTGGAATTGGTCATATCCTATAAATAGATGTGATTTTGGATGAATAGTTGGAGGTTTTTGGACATATCTCATAAAAGACAAAATTTTGAAAATTGGAGGTCACGGTAATCTGCAAAAGGATGTTGTTTTGATGATTAGCAAAGGCTTGATTTTTGTCTAATTTTCAATAGATTTGTTCCATGGAAAGAAGCAATTTCAACACAGTCAAATAAAAAAATAACAAGCATGTGTCTTGAAAACAATCTAATAAGGGACAAATAAACTTTGAAGGATACAAGCAAGTGAAAAATTTCATTTGTTGGGTATTCCATTGTGTTTTGGCTTTGTCAATATTGTTCAAACACTTCAAGCATGCATCTACCTAAGGAATTGGCTTCGAATGAAATATTATAGACCCATTTCTTGGTAATTCTTCAGCTCACACAACAATGTCACCCCTGAAAGGGCGCCCATGTTTTTTCCTTTATCCAGGTATTGTTGTCGTGCTACGAAGATCTCTTTCGCAACTGTACAATACCTTGGGACACATATGATGGGGATCTTGGGGGGAGATTTTTCCCTCCCCTCGCACTATAATAAATCACCTTTCAAAGGTGAATCATGTAGCTTCTATGCTTAGAGTGTTTAGTAAGTGTCTTCGTTCGATTATATCCTCTATGTCTACACAAGCATGATTCAGGTGTATATCCCCATAGAGGGTCTTGACAAAATTGGTCCAATAAATGTGATTGAGACCGCAAGGCCGCACTTAAGTTAGATGAGAGCTGAGTATAAGCTCAAATGAAAATCAAATCCTGAGGCTTTCACCCCAAAGAGTAAATTTGATTAACGTGAGTTAGAGTGGTGTGGCTTACACCTCGTTCTCACGTGGGTCATTCCTGGGAGATTTTTCCCTCAACCAACAGGCCCAACTAAAGGATTAATTTTAAAAACATGGATTGGTGATGAGAGGGGTCTAGATTTCTTATTGTCCCACAAGGGGAAAGAGAATACTCTCCTACCCAATGTTGTTTTATCCCAAACATGCAATACAAGTTTTGTTCTTTACCAAAGATTTATTTGTTTAACACAATGCAAGTGCTTCTAGGTTTTTGATATTCCCAAAAGGGAAGAGAGAATAATCCCCTAACACTTGCTTCGGATTAGACAAATAAATCTATCTAATTAGTCTATGTTCCTAGAAAAGGTTATGACAAGCACGATTTTTTGGTTGATTTTGATTTTTGAGGCAACCTGCAAGACAAATGTGAGTAGTTTTTGAATTGATTTCTTTGGCCCGCGGTGCTGCAAGACAACTGATTAGTAGTTTCAAAGTTTTAATCTTTGACAAGCATTATAAATCATGAAACTACTCAAAAAGTTGTTAGAACATGACAAATAAAAAAATTTGACTGAGCGCAGACGCTGGTTTAGGGTGTAGATGTCAATTTTGTGTTTTATCTCAAAATGATAGAAGCAGCAAAGTAAACCAGAAAACACAGAGAACCAAAATAAATGATATACCAGCATAGACACCAATTTGTGAATCACAAATGTCGGTTAAGTGCAAACACTGGTTTGTGAATTGCGAATGCTAGTTTATGAATCAACATTTCTGCAGACGTTGATGTAACTGCAAGCCCAAAAAAGACAACAAAAATAATTAGTGTTCTCTCTCTTTTAACTCCAATATTGACCAAAAAAACCTATGCTGAAACTTTTTAACCCTTAGAAACTGATGTTCTTTAAATATTTGTTAATGTTTGTTTCCTTAATAAATTTTTGCCATTATAACTGCCTATAAAATGGATTTCTTCTAAAAAATAGAATGTTAAAACATTAGAAGGCAGTAGGAAACACAATAAAGTTGACAAATTAATAGGTGGGTTTATGAAATTTAAAGAAAAATAGGTCAAATCGAAGACATCAATCTGTGAAAAGAAGACGTTGGTTAACGCAGACACCAAACGACAGTTCAGGAAGAACCGACATTTGCACACATGCCTCTGTGTGAATCAAAGACGTCGATCTGTGAGTTTGGAGAGTTTGAGAGAAGAAAGACAAGAAACTAGAAGGATTTTAGGGACGTGGGTCCCACTGGGCATGCTAGAATATGTATGAGGAAATCTTCAATCTATTGGGAGCAAGCTCAAACATGAGAAGTTAGTGGGTTAGCACATAGAATTCATGAAATAAGAAAGAAATAGAACAAGACCTCAACATAACATCAGATTGAGCTAAAAACAAGTAAATTGCACCCTATTCTACTTATTTGATTTGCTCCTTTTGATGGATTGTGCATGTGCTCTCTCAAAAATGAATGAGATAAATCCCCAATGCAATGCAAGATTGGAAACAATGAAGGAATTCAAGAGCTAGTATGAGGAACTAGTCTCAAATTCTTCAAAGGATGATCTAAACTAGCTATGAAAATGATATGAAAAATATGCAAGATTGAATATATGATTCATTATCCATTATCTTAGCATATGATATCTATATGATTTAAAAAAGAAACTATGAGCATGAAAACAACTATGAAAATCTAAAGCAATTCTAGCATAATAACAATGCACAATGAGAGATGAAAAAATGAAGAGGAGAAGACCTCTATTTATAGTTTTTTGAGAGAGAAGAGGAGAGCTTGGATGAGGTGGAATTTATGTGGAATCCACATAAGAGCCACATAAAGGACACATAGGCTTGAAGGGATGGCCAATTTTAAGTCAAATATGACAATAAATATTTAGTGGCTCAAGAATTCCAAGTGGGGAACAAAGGAGTAAATATCCTTAAAGAGGAATGGGTGCCCATTTTGAAGAGAATTCTTACATGTGGGTGAGAATTCCATTAGCCTTAAAAAGGTTAGGAATCACTCTTTAAGTATTATTAGAGGACAATTAGGTAGGGAAATATGCTTAGGAAGTGAGGTGATGGGATTAGAGTAGGAATAGGGTAGGCTTAGGGTAGGGTTAGGGTAGGCTTCTAGATTGGATTAATAGGTTCCTAGCTAGGGTTTATATTATAATTCAAATTAGATTTGAATAAATCATAGTTTAAAAGAATTAGGAATATGGAGGAATTTTAATATATATAAATTTATTAAAAAGGGGATTTTGTGAGGCAAATGTATTTAAATAAAATACATTAGAATATTATTTGATCATACCAACTATGAAACCATTTAATTGATTGAATTAAATAGTTAGAGGAATAAGAGGGAATTTAATATATAATAATATTAATATTTTTGGACATCTACATTAACTTCCTTCATGAATGTACAATTGGTTTTCCTCCCCGGGTTCTCATTACATTCTTCCCTTCAGTTGAACTATCTCTGCAAATTCCTTTTCGTTTCGTTTCATAGAGGATCTGGTGTTCCTTCTGGTCCTCTTCTTCTTAGTGAAGTTACAAGTGCAATTTGTATGTAAAAAACAACAATATCTTGTTCATCATTTGTGTCCTTAACACTAGTCTCATCCACTCTTAATTTTTTGGATAGAGTATCAATCATTTTCCTATCTTCTTGACTACCTCAGGTATTTCAATGTTTTTCTTATTTCTTAATTTTACTTCTTCATAAGTGTCATACCTCCTAGATTTGGGATCAACTAGTTTTTCTAGAAGTACTTCTATCTTTTGTGATCCAATATCAATATCCAGCTCATATCCTGTCGGTTGTATCCACATGATTCTAGGCTAAACAACCTTGATAATACAAGTGTCAATGTTAACCTCAAAACATATAATATCTTGATACTTTGTAGTCAGTTGAGGTGGAATTTTTTGGCAAGTGGTACATTTATGGAGTGATATGATATACTTGAGGGTTTTCATTTATGGAAACAGATATGGAATGATGGTCACTTGAATTTGTTTATAGTTTTGAGTATACAGATAGAAAAATGACTAAGTATAGTAATAAAAAATACAGAGCATAGGGGTACAGTTTTGGATAGAAAAGATAGTATATGATGCATGGGGACATGCGAGATTAGAGGAAGACATTTTGGAGTACGTATGAATTTGTGGTAAGGTCACTTAAGTTTTGGTATTGATCAATTTGAGTTACAATGTTTTGAAGTCATGTGAAGACAAAGTAACAGGGATACATCGTAGGTGAACAATTGTGATGATTGAAGGAGTATGTTGTGGACTCCTAGTGTGCTAAGTTGGATTGTGATTTTGGATTACCTATTCTTTGGTAGCATAAGGTCTCCAACTTTGTATTTACTCTTTGCGTATTAGAGAGTCGACTGAATGATATATATATATATATATATATATATATACACATATGTATATATATACATACATATAT
>MU223779.1:649104-672681 GCA_018584345.1 Thuja plicata | reverse complement strand
CTTCTCCTTCTCCTTCTCCTTCTCCTTCTTCTTCTCCTTCTCCTTCTCCTTCTCCTTCTCCTTCTCCTTCTCCTTCTCCTTCTGCTTCTCCTTCTCCTTCTCCTTCTCCTTCTCCTTCTTCTTCTTCTTCTTCTTCTTCTTCTTCTTCTTCTTCTTCTTCTTCTTCTTCTTCTTCTTACCAATATATTTCATCTCTCAAAAACTATTACAATTTTTTCTATTTATAGGTCCTTAAACCATCTTGGAATCCTTAAAGTTAGGATGCAACAATCTTCAGATGGTTTAAGGAACCTAACACTAAAAGTACAGAAAAGACAAGAAATAAGAATGTCAAGTGGTGGGAAGACAAGAACAGGGGATGAAATATGATCTTCTTTGTCTTCATCTAGATTTTTGTGCCTTTGTCTGACAATGTTTAGGATAGTATCTAATATTTGTACTGAGATCAAGTGACCACCATTTCAGGCTAACCTACACTTTTTTTTGATAATAACTAACCTCCCTGTGCTCAATGGTCAGGCACTAAGTGTTCCTCTCTACTCTTCATCCAAGATCTCTTCCTCTATCTCCATAGGCTTCTTTTTCTTTGGCCTGGTTATCAAATCCCATGTTGTCACCTCATCCTCTGTAGGCCATTTAAAATTTTGAATACTCTGCAGTTGTCCTTTTTGCCTTTCCCATATGACATCAGTAATGCTTTTAACATCAACTAAAACTTTATTTATGTCAGTTTCTGCCTTAAATGACTCATCCAAAATTTTATTAAAACCACCTAAATCCAAATTAGATTCTGTAATAAATGCATCATTACTCAGCATTCTACTGTCAAACTCATTTCTCCAGGCCTCCAAGGCCTTAATCTGATCATCTTCTCCTTTCAAAGGAGGAACAAATCTATTGAAATCTGATGAAAATAGGCTTATCTTAGCCTGTATTTGATTTAATTTATCCTTAAAGAAAGACAGAGATACATTTACCTTTTTTATTTCATCTTCCACCTCTACCACAATCTCTGGTAAATCTAACCTATGCTACTGCAAAGAGGCTACTTTCTCAAACAATTGTACCCTAGGAGACCATGTGACAAAGTAAGGGTTCAAAATAGAAATATACCCTGTTACTTCAGCATGCAAGATGGGTAATTTATTATATGCATTCAGGATGATATCTATTTTATCTTTTAATATATCAATCCTATGCTGAAGAATTCTCCTTAATTCATTTATGACCACCTCATTTTCCTTTTTGGCCACATCCTCTGTTTTGACCTCTTCCTTTGTTTCAACCTTCTCTTCTATCTACAGAGGCTACACTGAGGGCATATATGCAACTTTAGGTTTTTCTTGTAATTGCCTATTCATCTCAGTAATTACTTTATCATGTTGATGTATCTTAATATGACATAATTCCCTATCTTTTGCCAGGGCACTAGCCTCCTCAATTAAGACACCACACTTTTCAAACAACTGGTTTGTTTTATCCTCATTTAGGTGTGCCCAATGTGTCATGATTTGGGAATTCTCAAGATCTCTAGTGTTTTGTATTGTCCACACCATTTGGTTTCTAACCATGCTCTCCTAAATATTCAAAAGTTGAGGCTTCTGGTCTTTTGGACATAAATTTCACATGGAAAATGCTTGTGATTTTGGACTATATCCAAACCCTTTGATCATGTCACCCATTTGGATTTCACTTGCCATCTTCAGATCTAGCTTCTTTCTAATTTGATCTATAATAAATGCTGAGTCTAGATCCTAGCCTTCAGCAAGCAAGATTCCACTGTTCAAGACCATCTTTCTAGCCTCATCAGGAGAAACATCCTCACTTTCCAAATCATAGGTTTGCAGAGCTAGAAGAGCCTCATTGGTTACTGCTTCTTCACCATCTGATTTTAGTTGTTCCCTGATCTGCTCCTTTTTATGCCACCTTAAGAAATATTTAAACTCATTAGTTTTTATAAAATTATCATCACTCAAAAACTGTTGCTGGTGAAGCAATCTTTCATCAATACATGCTCTAAGAGGTAATTCTATGTTTTCCTCTACTTCTTGCTGCTGTCTCTTTCCTTTTCTAATTTCTTTTCTCAAATTATGATTATACAATCTGTTTCCAGGAACAAAAGCACTTATCCTATCTCCTTTTTTCTCTTTTCTTGTATAAGAGGTTTGACCAAGGTCAACTTTTTAACTTTTGGTAGAAGGATCCTCTATATCATCAGGTTGGGAAACCTTAGTCAAGTCTATGATATGCCCTTGTTCTCCCTGTATCTGAGTTGCATCTGCAACATTCTATTGGGGTTGATCAATTTGAGGTGGATGGACATATTATCCATCACTCTCACTCTCATACTCAGATTCTGAATACTCAGGTTCTTTTCCCCCTTTCTTCACATCCAAAACTCTATCTAATTGCTCACAGAGTGTGTAAAAGTTATCTATCATAGCTTTGATTTTATCAAAATATGATAGGTCAGGGTAAAAACCTCCAAATGCTAATCCATTTCTTTTTATTTGTTTCTCCAAATTCAATAACTCTTGAATTCTTTCTCTCCTAGTTCTCACTTCATCTTCATCAAGGATATTCCTAGAAGCATCCTCCTCCAGACAAAGACCATGTACATATGTTTTCAGTATGGTAGCAGTTAGGAGTTTCTTAGCTCCTGCAATAAATCCCTCTAGATCAATATATCTATATAATGTTGCCCCCATTTCGCAGCTTTCCAACCATCCTCTCACTTGATCAATAGAACCTTTTCCAATTGTAAAATGAAAAATCTTGATTTGCCTAGGGGTTAATGTCCCCTTCTTGTGTGGTGCATAGTGCTCATTATCTATTAACAAAAGCTACCAAATGAACTCCATAGTTGAAACTCTTGATGGCACATGATATGGTAAGACATGAGGAGGATGTGTACATCCATACACTATGATCATAGTGAAATTATCTTCTAAAAATAAATCTCCCCAATTGTGGTCACCCTCCCATTTATCAACATATTCACAAGGTCTTAGCAACTGCAACACCTTCACTGGGAGCCTAGTCTTGCTAATACCCAAACTCTGCATCAAGGGGTATACAATCTAGTTCTCAAATCCACAGAAGTCACAATCCCTAGAGGTATAATTCCATATCCTAATCCAAAATTGAATAGGATTGGATCGGTCCTGAAAGATCCTTTGAGGGTTCAAATTGTTTACATTCATGATACCATAATTGAAATGCAATAACAAATGCATTAGTATAGAATAATGTAAAAACCTAGGATCTTTATCCTTAGGATCTTTACCCTTCTTCTGCACAGATACAAACCCCTCATGCATTCTATCAATGATGTACTATATATAGTCATAGCTAGTACTAGAATGCACATCTTGCAAATCATTAAAATTCCAGAATTTATCTTCTCAGCTCTTCCATGTATACCCAACACTCTACACAAAGCATATGCAATGTAATTTATATAGAAATGTAAATCTTTGAAATAGTAGGGTGCAGTTCCTGGTATAGGGGTAATATGATTTCTAACTTCCTTAAGAATATGTTTTTGCAATTGGTTTCTAGCAACCCCAGGCTATAACCTATACCTTTCTTCTTGCTTGGTAATATTAATCTTGGTGGACATGGTACTGTATAAACTAAAAGCTTGCATAAATGAATTCCTATTCAGAATCAATAATGCAGTACCATCATTCTTTTTAATTTTCCTAGACAAAGGGTCGTAATGGTTTCCTAGTCCTAGAAACAAGTCTACCTCTACATAGACATCGGGAATAATTAACCTAGCCAAATCACTATTCCAAGGGTTTGATATTGGGATGGCCTTATTAGAATTATTATAAAAATAGTTATAGAGAGAAAAACCTATAGAACCTAGGGTACGGGCATCTCTAATTTCACAGTATTCATCTACCAGTATATTGGCATTTTCCCTTTTGTTCTGTGTAGACCCAGGCAACAACTTCAAAAATTCATCAAAGAAATTCCTTTTCCCCTTGGAATCTTCATCTACTTCATCGCTCTTCCCACTCGTAGAAGCCACACTAATAGCTCTACTCATATTGTTTTGTTTCCACTTCTCTTTCATTGATATTGAGACAAATATTCTCTCAGGACTCCTTACTCTTCTTTGTGCACTGAAGACAATTCAAGAACTTTGAAAACTGGAGAATCACCCTAAAATTGATCAATTCCTGCTTTTTGGATATAGAAAACCTAGCAAATTCTCCACTCTGAAATTTTGGATGTATGATGAATGAAAATAATCCTGTGATCATCCCTTTATGGTAACTTTTCAAAGTACTTATCTCATCATTGAAGAGACAATCAATCTCACCTTCAAGTTTACTTGCTATGGTATTAATTGAAATCCTAGTCGTAGCTCATGAATGTGACAAGAAATCAAACTCATATTAGTGTGTTTTTAGAAAAACCCTTATAAAATTTAAACAGAATGACATGTCTTCATATGATTGGTTCTTCACCAGACATCTCAGCTACCTTTTTCACATAGTAATTAATCTCCTTTATTTTCATTGGATGATGAATCTCTATGTTGTCATGTCAACAACTACCGCCTTTTATCACTTTTCATATTTGGCAGCTAAGGGAGTATGCATTATCTCTTTGTCACTGATCAAATTTCTGAACACTTAATTCTTCTGGAGATCTAGCGACTACATGATTAACTTCTATCAATCACGCGACCAAATGAATCCAAGTCGCTAGATCAAATGACAAACTCAATGTTTATTCAGAGACCCCGCGACCATGGTTACTTTTAATCTTTTAAACTCTTATTGCCAAGTCTCTAAATTTTCTTTTTACTTTATGAGACCCCGCGACTACTCTTAGTCACCCAATCTCTAAATAAAACTAGTCTTTACTATTTCCTTTGGAGACTTTGAGACATAGCCCATGAAACCTTATCTTTTAATTTTAATTCAGAAACTATGCGACTAAAGCTAATATCATTGTCACGAGAACATTTTACTCTTATGCAAATTTGATAGAGACTTAATGACTACTGTTGATCTTATCTCACTTTGCATCTGACAGCTTTGCTAAGTTGCTGAGTATATTTTGAAAACCCTAAATCATTTGGAGACAACGTGACAATATTAAAATACATAGCCTTACACCCTTAAGTCTCTTAATCGCCAAATGATATTTCCTTTTGGGAGACCACGCGACTACCCTTTGTTCCTTTTACTGTGGACACGTGTCTCATTTTAGTTATTTGTCTCCAAATCGCTTAAAAAATTTCTGACCTATCATGTTTTACCAGCGACTACCTAACCACCATATACTTCAATCAACTTACGGTTTGTCACCAAGTCTCAGAACCTTTTACTTAAAAAACTTTTAAATTGGAGACTTGGCGACAAAAGAATTTAACTTGTCACTAACTGTGTTCTAATTCGGAGACCCCATGACTGAAGCAATCACCAAGTCTCATGATAATTTACTAACTGTAGGATATATTGCATGACACCATGGCATAACCGCTTGTCTCCATACTGTTAGATGATATTTTTCTTCATTGGGAGACTTCATGACTGAAGGACTTCGCTAAGTCTCATAACTTACAAAGAATATTCTTTTTCCTTTTGAGACATCCCAACAATAGTAAATCGCCAAGTCTAATGACAAAATGGAATATGCTTTTAGGATTAAGCGACTCGATGACCATAAAAAGGCACATGACATTTTATAACTTAATTTTTTCAAAAAGGTAATGCAAAAATAGAAACTCGATTGATATTTTAGGGATTTTTTGCATTCTCACTTAGAAAACATCTCAAGGTTTTGGGTTTTTCACTATTCATGTGGATTTTGACCTAAGAACACAAAATTTCCACAGGGATACTTCAAATTGGGATAGATTTTCTGATTTTGGATAGAAATTGGCATGATGACAATAAAATTTTAGGGAAAACCAACAAAACTAGGAATATAACCAACATAGTGGATGGATATGTGGGAACGAACAACATTGGCACACACCTTGATGGGTGATGGAGGAAAAAGAGATTTTGGATTTGATGGAAGAAAATGAGATTTTGGACTTGATGGAGGAATGTTTATGAATTTTGGGACATAAGGACCCAAAATAGATTTGGAAGGTTGGAGGTGTTTAAATGGATGGATAGAAATTTTGGATGCCAACTTGGATTTTTCTTTGGGATACTGTGCTTCAAGAAGCTTCTTAGGAATCCACATGGATTTTGATTTTTTATTCTTTTGTGGGCCTTTAGAACGCATTGTTTCTATAAGATATTTAGGAACCCATATTGATTTTGGATTTTCTTTTTTCTCAAGGGGCCTTTCTGGCCTTTTGGACATTTATTTTTCATTTTGGATCATATTTTTCTTTGTTTTTACATGTCGATTAGACTGGACATGTTTATCCTTGACTGCATGTGGATTTATTGACTTATGGGGCTTATGTTTGGCATCCAAATTGCTTGAAAGGGGAATGGGATTCATAGATGGATAATAATGGTATGGAGACTTTTTGGATGGGTGGAAGGTTGTCCAAGATGTGTGCCTTTGCTGACCTTGATTTAGGAAAAGAGAAATGGATTGTGAACTAGTGGATGGAGGAATATATGGACCTAAGATGGATGGAAGGGGTGAAGGGGATGGTATACGTTTGGATTTGGATTTGGAAGGGGTACCAAATCTTGAGAATGTGTTTTGTTATGGAGGGCATGACCATCAAAATTTTCTTTGATATAAAAGGGTTTCAATGTACTTTGTTCATGGAGGTCTAACCCTTTGACTTGATAATGCTTTCTTTGACCTGTATGATACTTTCTAAAACATGCGAGTCCATTTTGAGGTGGATATGATATGGAAGAAACAATAGGATCATGAAGTGGACCAGACCGGATGGAAGTACAGGAATCCATTTGAAATGCATGGGGTTCATGAACAGCTTGCATAAATTCATTGGGATAATGAGGGAGATAAGGAGGAATGATAAGATCTTGTGATGGAATAGGAGTAGTGACAAGATCATTTAGTAGGATATGATCTTGTGGAGAAGATGAAGGATTAGGACTTGGAGATGAAGGAATTGTGGGATCATGAGGAGGATTTGGAGGGATGATGGGATCTTGTGGTGGAGATGAAGGTGAAGGAATACTTTGATCTTGACTTGGAAGAGGACCATGCGACTCCATTTTAGGGGTGATTTTATCTTGACTGTGAATGGAATCCTTTGAAGTTATGGGAAGTGGAAGGTCCATAAGATTTTTAAGGAAACTTTTTTCTTGGGATGGAAGGGGATTAGCCTAGATAGGATGGTCAAGGATAGTGGAATCTTTGTGAGTTTCTAGAAGTATAAGATATTGGTCAAAAACTACACAGGTTTTGTCATTCTTGGGATCTTGATCTTGATTTTATTTAGGAATTGTTTCTTCATGATTTGCATCATCCTCTTTACATAGGATATCAATTGGAATATGTATGGTGGATTCTTGGAAGGGTTCAATGTTTTAACATGAGGGAGAAGGATTTTGAATGGGACTCTCTGGAGTGGGTTCGTCTAGGAATGGAGTATATGGTGGCATTGGATCTAGGATAGCTAAGTTGTAAAAGGGATTAACATTGAAATCTATTGTGGATAGACCTTGGGAGGTCTTATCACTAGATATATCATTTGATAGGAATGGAAAAGATTTCTCTTGTGACTCTTCAGGGGATGAAGGACTAATGGGAAGCATAGAGGCTTCTTGTGGGACAAATTCTTCATAGGAGATACAGATGTCAATAATGTTATTGTCTTGGAACGGGCCCTTGCTAGACATGGGTAGATGATTTTGATCTTGCTTAACAATAGAATGATGTCTATAAACCAGATTTTGAATTAAACTCTTGAAAGGTTTAGATTGATCTCCCAAAGATGACATATTTTCAATTGTGTTTATTTGGCAAATCATCGGTGGTGGATTTGAGGAAATAAGAGAACATTCATTGACTTGTGATGTGTTCTAAGACATATATTCAATAGGGTAGGGATATAAGTCCTCTAGAGTATAAGACTTTGGTTGAATTTGAATTTGAAGATCATCTAGTTGATTTTGTAGGTATTTCACTTGTTGCATGAGGATATTAGTTTTCCATTATTCGTGTGTCAACTCGAGGAAACTCTCTGACTAGACAAGAGGTTTTTTTTCATTATAGTTGTTGGGTTCTTGTTCTTCTTCGTATGAGGGAAATGTGTTATCATCATGCTCTTTTTCCCATGAGGGAAATTGGTTGATATAGGAATCGTCAAGTTGTGTCCCTTGAGTAGGAACATAGGACCTCGTCTTTGGGACTTGATATTGATTTCCCAACACATGATTCTGATATGGGGGCATGTGAGTGTCCCAAGGTTGATTTTGATGTTTTTTTTGTTGGGGTTGGGGTTGTTGTTGTTGCTGAAGCTAGGATTGCTGCTGCTGGGATTGTTGTTGTTGGGGTTGAGGTTGTTGTTGCTATGGAAGCTAGGATCGTTGTTGCTGGGGTTGAGGTTGTTGTTTCTATGGAAGCTAGGATCACTGCTGTTATGGTTGAGGTTGTTGTTTGGGTTGTAGTGGTCCTTGAATGAGAAAAGGTATAACCTTGGGTGGGCATTGACTGAAATTCAGACCTACAAAAATGGACCCCTGAGGGAATTATGTGTTGACCCCAAGGCTAGTAGGGATTGACTACAGTAACAACATGGTGGAAAAAAGGTTTTTGTTTTTTGGTGGGATAGAAGGCATAACATGAGAGCTTGATTGACCATACCATAAGGTTGAGGGTGGAGGCATACTAGTGACCATGGGTGCTCTTAGTTGGGAGCCTTTCATGCTTTACGTGGAAGATGTTCTTGTTTGGTTTGCTTAGTTAGTTTGATTGGGTATTGTCTGTGCCAATGTTGGTGTTGTCAAGGTTGGGAAGATTTGAGAAACCAAAGGTAGTGTTTGAGAGGGGTGAGTAGTGTTTTAACTTATGAGAGTGTTTTTGGGCCATATGGTCAACACACTGAATTCAGTGGAGAGTTTAACTCCCTTCTTTATATGTATGGATAAAAAACATTTGGGGTTCCTCTCGACAAAAATGTCAACCACTTGCGTGGAATAGGCATCTTACTCTATATCATTGAGCTCCTCTCCTGTGAGATTTTGGAACAAGGCTAGCACATAAATATTTTAAACAAATAGAGCAGAACTGGTATTTGTGAAAGGGTCATCTTCTCACTCTATTTCCTAGGTGGGGAAGCTATTGATATATGACTCATCAAGTTGTGTTCTAGCCTTCGACCTTGTGTAAGGCCCTCCATGAGGTGTTTCAGACATAGTGTGGTCCATATTTTGTGACTAAAACAAGTGATATAAAGAAAACAAAAAAGTATAACCTTTCTAATTAGGAAGTCTGAGTTATGTTTTGGACAAGGGTAATTCTAAGGATAAATGTTGATTTATCTTGATCTCAAAGCATTGATGATGTAAGAATAAGATTTGTCAACTTTTTCCTGGGACAAAGTCATTGATAGAGATAACGATGATGTTTGAGATGATGAGATCAAGATATTTTGTGTCTAAACTTTCAAACTAACAATGTTTTAGACTATAATTGTGCTCTCCAAAGAAGGGATGATCTTTAATGTTTAGACATTTTTACAATGTTCTTCACATTTTTCTGGGATAGACACTAGTCTTTGACACAAAATGGAGAGTATCTTCAAGGTTTTTAGGTCAAAATAGGTGTTAAAAAATGCCTCTGGTCAATTGTGGCAAAACTTCATTAATTGAAGTAAAGTGACTAGTCGATTGTGGTAATTTATCACTGATTATAGTAATAAACAGGTCAACTACGGTAATAAACAAGTTAATTGTGGCAAACTTCCATCAATTATGGAAAAATGCTGGTAATTATGGTAAAGGGGAAGCAATCTAAAAAAGACTCAAAAGATACATCTCATTGTCTGACAATTTTGACTTTCTGGAACAAGGCTTCTGATTTGAAGGATAGTTGATGTTGACAACCCTAGACTTTAACACATTTGACTCATTTTGATAGTTTTGATGTTTGTTTTTCATTTTGGAAACTGATTAAAGAACAAGCACAAAAGACAATGGTTTTGAAGAATCCAGACTAACACATGCATGTTCTAAAACTTTTTCAAGTTGCAATGTTATCACAAGGTCTCAACAATGGATAGTCAAATTTGATCTAAGTCAATGGCTTCAAAATACAATATTATAGGCCCAATACTTGAATGTCCATTAGCTCACATAACAAGTGTCACACTACTAGGACATGAAGGTCCATGACATAGGCACCTATGTTTTTTTTGTTGCCAAGTATTGTTGTTGTAGAGTGAAGATCTCTTTCACTACACAAATACCTTGGAACACATATGTTGGGAATCTTAGGGGGAAATTCTACAACCCCTTGTACTATAATAAGGTATCTACTCGGAAGTAGATCGGGTTGTCCTCTAATTAACAAGGTTGTAGTAAGGGTCCGTGATGTCTATCCAATCAGTTTGTACGTGTGTGACTCACTTAAGAGCCTAGTTGACCACGCTGGATCCTTAGGGATATTCACCCAATCCAGACTATCATCAACACACCTCGCTCAATCTTGGCTAGATAAGATGAAACTTTGCTTCACGTCTTGTTTATATACCGATTGGAAGGATTACCGGTTTAAGGTTGTTCTCCAAGGAAGAAGCGCATTCCCCAGACATGCCTTTCTAAAAAGTATAAAGGTGTCTAATATAACAGATTGTGCAAGTGCACCCAAAACTCAAGACACAAGGTAAATTGTTTAAGCTCTGAAAGTTTGAAATGTGAACTAAGCTACACCACCATACAAGCAAAAGTGTTCAGTTTTAAGCCCAAAAGTAGGTGTTGATTTCTTGTTCAATTATAGTGCACCAAATTGAAAGATTTATTTGCCTTGTTCAATTCTTAACCTCCATGTCAATTTTAAAGCACCAAAGTGTAAATGTGAGGTTCAAGATGATTGCATGCAATTTTCCTTTTAAGCACCAAATTGACTATGTGAATTAATTTTAGGCTTGCTTTGTTTAGACAAATTAGTACCATGAAAATACTCGTAAATGAGAGTATGTGTAACTTTGAAACAAGGAAATGATTGATACTCACAATAACTTACCCTTCTCTTTTCTCGGTGATTTGTCCAGTCCTGCACAAAAAACCAGAAAATGGCATTTTAAAAATAGATAGACAGAAGATTTGGATCTGATATGGAATATTTCTTGTGATTGCGGAAAAACACTGGCAATTTGTGGAAAAACACTAGCAACTGTGGAAAAGCACTGGAAATTGTGGCAAAGCACTGGAAATTGTGGCAAAGCACTGACAATTGCAGTAAAATGATGATGATTGTAGCATGGATCAGGCAATTGCAATAAAAGATAGGCAATTGCGGCAAAGAGCTAGAAAAAAGAAAGATAGAAGATGACAAAATAGAAATGTGAAAGCATGCAATAAATTGTGGTATTAAACTAGTCAATTGCGACATTATTTCATCAATTGCAGCAAAATACCATCAATTGTGAAATTACACAAATATTGAGAAAATAATGAAAATTGAGGTCTGCAACCATACAACCATGGTTGATTGATTTTGTTTGTTGTATACAAGAGATATTCAGGCTGTTTACTTCACATCAAGTTCACCAAAATGTACACCTCTTTTTGTGATTTGTGGTTCCCAAGCTTTCTAAAGGCCAAGGTTAGTAGCACCGGTTTGTAATGATATAAACCAAATACACAAAACTACCAATAATGAATAACTTAAAACATAACCAATAAAATGTACAAACAAAGAAATGAAAACAAATGAATTCAAACCCCAAAGTTCTTGAAGCTTCTATTGTCTCTCTCTACTCCTTCCAAAATGCTATTTTTGATGCTCATTATTGGTGTGGGCAGCATCTATGACTTGATAAGTGTTGAGAATTTGCTAATGGAAATGGGTGTGTGATCGCAAGATGGCTTGAATGCTAGAACCAAACTAATGGAGTAATGGCGCATGAGAGCTTGAAATATTGGATCCTTCAAATGGGTATGAAGGGTTTATTATATACGAATTGGGGATGATATGAATGATTGAGATCAAAGGGAACAAGAGAAGCCATTAGTAAAATCCACCTCTTCAATTGGTAAAGAGCAGATAGAGTTTGGTTGACTGAAGAGATAATTGTGAGTTACCATTTAGAACTAAAGAGGTGGGTGGAGTTACCCATGTGAACTGGAGAGATGGGTGGAGTAACCCATGTGAACTAGAGAGATGGGTGGAGTAACCCATGTGGTCTGATTAACAATTATCTCTTTGAACATAATTGATTATTTAATTCATTTATGTAATTAAAGTTTTCAACAAGTGAGTTAACTCAATTATTTTGATTTAGAATTGCTTTATTGAATGAAATTAAATTAATTTAATTGGAAGAATTTAATTAGTAAGTTTAAATCTTTCAATTTAAACTATAGGTAATTGAATTGAATTAATTAATTATTGGTAATTAATCAATTAAGGTTAATTAATTAAATAAAATTAATTATTTAATTAATTTTGGGAATTTTATTAGATGATTTGGGGAATAAATTTAGACGAAAATTGATGATTAATTAACGATTAAAAAACCATTAATTAATAGATGAAATGAATTTAGAAGAAAATAGATGATTAATTAATGATTAAAATGCCATTAATTAATTGATGAAAATTAGTGTTTTTAATGTAAAGTTGCAAGCCTGTCCATTTTAGGGTGTCTACAAGTATATCTATATTCATGATTCTTAGGGCTATTCCCTTGGCTACAAATATTTTTGCATATTTGTGTAGTGCTTCATGAATCTCAGTTGGTGTAAGGCCAGGAACTGTATGTACAAGTGACCTCTCTCTTATTTTTTGTTTCAGAATTAAGTGCATACTTCCATCTTGCATCAATCTTATTATACAACCCTTCTACAATCTTATTTGATAGCTCAATTGGGGTCAATCTATATCTCATTAGTATTACCACAATAGCTTCTTCAATATTTTTCTTATCTTCATCATTCCTTTTCTCATACTTTGCTTGCCTAAAAGCTCCAAGTCTTCCTGTATTTTTTAGATCTTCAAGAAAATCATCTAGACTTTGTGGAACTTTTGAAAAATCTGCTACAGGTGTAGACTTAGCTTCCTTATCTAATTATGTTTCACTATCATCCTCAAGTATTAACTTCCTTCATGAATGTACAACTGGTTTTCCTCCATGGGTTCTCATTACATTCTTCCCTTTGGTTGAACTATCTCTACAACTTCCTTTTCTTTTCATTTCACAAAGGATCTGGTGTTCCTTTTGGTCCTCTTCTTCTTAGTGAAGTTACAAGTGCAAGTTGTATGTAAAAATAAAAATATATTTTTCATCATTTGTGTCCTTAACACTAGTCTCATCCACTCTTCATTTTTTGAATAGAGTATCAATCAGTTTTCCTCTCTTCTTGACTACCTTAGGTATTAGAATATTTTTCTTATTTCTTACTTTTACTTCTTCATAAGTGTCATACCTCCTATATTTGGGATCAACTTGTTTTTCTAGAAGTGCTTCTATCTATTGTGATCCAATATAAATATCCATCTCATATCCTGTCGGTTGTATCCACTCAATTCTAGGCTCAACAACCTTGATAATATAAGTGTTAGTGTCAACCTCAAAACATATAATATCTTGATACTTTGTAGTCAGTTGAGGTGGAATTTTTTTGGCAAGTGGTACATTTATGGAGTGATATGATATACTTGAGGGTTTTCATTTATGGAAACACATCTAGAATGATGGTTGCTTGAAGTTGTTTATAGTTTTGAGTATACATATAGAAAAATGACTAAGTATAGTAATAAAAAATACAGAGTATAGTGGTACAGTTTTTGACAGAAAAGATAGTATATGATGCATGGAAACATGCGAGCTAAGAGGAAGACATTTTGGAGTATGTATGACCTTTTGGTAAGGTCACTTAAGTTTTGGTAATGATCACTGTGAGTTACAGTATTTTGAAGTCATGCGAAGACAGAGTAATAGGGATACAGAGCAGGTGAACAATTGCGATGATTGAGGGAGTATGTTGTAGACTCCTAGTGTGCTAAGTTGGATTGTGATTTTGGATTACCTATTCTTTGGTAGCAAAAGGTCACCAAATTTGTATTTACTCTTTGAGTATATATTAATTCTATTTTATAATAAATTAGAGAGTCGAATGAAAGATACACACACACACACACACACACACACACACACACACACATATATATATGAATAGATTTTTGTAAAGTGAAGTGTGGAAGTGATAAGATGATATAAAGTAGATGGGATGCATGGATTAATTTTAATGTAAGATAAATGTGAGCTAAAACTAGAACTATCTAAGCATAGTTGATGCTTGTAATGTTCACTATTGAGAATTGATTATAACAACACTATTTCTGATTATAAGATGAGTGTGCTCAGTATACCTTTAACATGGTTTTGTATTCCCCTAACAATGATATGTACTAATGTAATATGTATCTCCCAATAGGGCTAGGTATCCTAACAGGGACACTATACTTTTAGTGCATATTTGTGCGCACCATCCCTACCATAGTTTTTCGTTGGCCAGGTTTTCCTCAAAAACAATTCATGGTGCTGTGAGTTATGTGTTGTGTTTTTATGTTATTTTCATTTCAGTAATTATATGGTTAAGTTGGAAATTATTGAGTTCATGTTTAAAGTGTTGTAATACTGATTCACCCCCCTCTCAGTATTACTTCATCCTAATAGAATCATATACCTCTTATGCATTCTTTCTTGGTAATTTAAAAATTATTCAAACATGATTGCACAAAAAATGTCTCCTAAACTTTATATATACTCATTTATCTGATAAATAATAGGCCTTCAGGGGATCCAAATTACACCTCCAATAGAGTGAAATGAATTATGATAATAGAAGAAGATAAATACCAATAATGAACCAAATTCTACGGTGTTATTCTTTTCTTTTTTGATTGTGTTCATATTGTCTTCTAATTACTTCAGTAAGATTTCACAAACATCCAATTTAAGTCATCTCTTTACTAACTTGTATGCCAAATCTATTGCTCCACATGGTAAACTATCCACTTAGGCTGATTCAAACACTTGGTATGATAAGATATTACAAGCATACCATAACTCAAGGTTTTTTACTATGGATATTACCATTCCTCTTCCATCCCATTGTTCTTTAAGTAGGCCAGTGAGCTTTCCTTTGTCAATTTTATTAGTGGCCTTGGTCTTATCTTTGATGGGGAATCCAGTAATAATGTGTAATATATCCTTAGTAATCTTTATAGGTTCATCGAACCACATGAATTGGTCATGTGCTCAGCTAAGTAGCATTCTTATCCATTCTATCTGAAAAACCCTCGGTAACTAAATAGTGTGTGTCAAACTTTTTTATTCTAGGTGAATATGCTCATCCTTTACTTTCCCATTCTCACACAACTTGTTGAATAATATATCTATCTCCTCTTCTCACAAATCTTCAATCTAACAATGAATAAATGTGTGGACATATTCACTTAATATTAATTTCAATGGTATCAAAGATAGAGCTTCCTTCATATCTATTTTGACAACTATAGCTAGGGGTAACTTATATTTTGGATTCACTTTTTCTACTTTCTTCACAACTATAGGTTTCTATAACTTTTGTGCCATGAATACCTTAAAATACTTCTCTTAAACAAACTAGGGCATATTTTGATAAAACATGACTTTGCAAACTCAACTCAAAATGAAGTAAATGTCTCAAATGTTACTCAATACTCTTGCAAAGATTCAAAAATACCTTGAACTAAATTTGGTGGCTCGATGAGATGATCGCTATGCAATGTGCTTAGGTGCTCTTGAAAATGTTAGGTTCAAATAATTAGCAAAATGATCTATTTATACCTTTTTCATGATAAGTTTTTCCAATGGCTCTATTAATATTCATTAAATGCACTTCCAAGTCCTTTTTTACTTTTATACCGACTACATGGTTACTTTACTCAACAGAGTTAAACAAAAAAACTATATATAACAATGTTCATCCAAAATCTTTCACAACTTATCCAAATGAATCTTAGTATGTTGTTATGGATCTCAACTCTAATTCTAGGAACTCAAGTAGGATTTATTATAAGAATAAAGTTCCTTCATACCTCTCACCAATTAGGTTGAGCTCGTTGTAACCAACTTGGTAGAGATGGTGTTGTATGTGCTTCTGGATGATGTTCCTTCATCCCGATTCTTTCTCCTCTAGGTTTTATTCATTTAGTCTTTGATTTCATCAACAATAGTTGGGGCTTTCACTTTAGATTCATCTTCAGTTGGTGCATCACCTTGGTATCTACAATTTCTTATTAGGTGTCCTACCTTATGACAATGAAAATATGCCATGCCTGGGTTTCTCCATGCTCTTTAGTTGTTTCTTTCATGCATCAACATGAAATTTGAATAAATGTGTCCATAAATTCTATAGAATAAACATGAAACTCTTGTATTATAGTCCCATGGTATAGATGTTCCTTCTCGGTTAGTATTAGCATTCTCTTAGTTAGGCTTCCATTTTTCATTTCTTTTTCTTTATTCTTCATTCTTCAGCTTTGTGTGCAAACTTATTACAATTCTTGTAGTAACCATCAAACTTTGGTTTCCTTATCTTTTTAGAAAGATTAGTTCTGCATTCAAATGCTTGATATCCATACCTATTACATCTAAAAAAATAACCATCAAACTTAGGTGTGCTTGGTGCTTTACTTTTCCTGATCCTATAGACATTAGTAGTGTGTCCAAGCTTCCCACAATAATTGCAACTTGGCTTCTTTTGTTTTGGTGGGGGTGTAGTAATTTATGTTGGGATTAATGGAAAGAAGTACTGAGAGGGGAGGGGTGAATTAGTACCTCTAAAACTTTTAACACTTTTCACCTTACTTCATTAGCAATCAATCTTTATTGTATTACTGACCAAATGTGATGTTCTTTCTTATGCATGTAGTATTACTTCATAAACTTAATTGTATGTAACATTCATAGAAACATTCATCAAAGTAGTATACACATAACACAAGATATGATATCACAGAAAATTCTTGTTAGGAAGTAAAAACTGCGGTGGGGATGGCAACCACAAAACTTCACTATCTATAGATTGGAAGGGAGCTGGTTAAGGCTTAAAATTTGATCACTTCTGATGATCTACCCTTTTAGGAGTATTAATGTGGAGACATGTTAGGATCTACTCTATTAAGAGCTTTAACAACACTGATGTAGTGTGCACTCGGTTAAGAGATTTACAAT
Organism: Thuja plicata; assembly: GCA_018584345.1. Taxonomy (NCBI): domain Eukaryota; kingdom Viridiplantae; phylum Streptophyta; class Pinopsida; order Cupressales; family Cupressaceae; genus Thuja; species Thuja plicata. The sequence continues at coordinate 655,322 of MU223779.1, read as the reverse complement.
AGGATTGTTAAATCCACCTTCCTTGAAAGGATTTCTTATGTGTACTAGACTTGTTAGAATGTGTACAATATATATGACCTTACTGTATGCAATCTATAATTGTCCATCATATATTCATTAAATCTTATAGTATATGAATATCACCTATAGTGATTGATTAATACCTTTTCCTACTTGTCAGTAGCTCTGATTCTTGTTCTTGAAAACTAATCTGATCTTTGTCTATGCTTCTGCATGTATTCTCTTGTATAAACCTTAGATGCTCTCATAGGCTACAATCATCATCAAACAACATGTTCAAAATTGATTGAGCATCTATTTATAAAATTTCTTTGACCTATTTTAGAATCATGCATTACAATGTTAACTTTAGATCCAAGGTATACAACTTGACCTTGATCCTTTAGTTTGCATGTTTTAAATCAGTTATAATGATAAAAACAATAATAATTACATTGCTTTTCCCTCATGTAATGAATTTAAAACAAATCAAGAAGCTAAATATAAAAATTCAGTGATTTATCTGACATGGAAGTCAGATCCACTTTTTGTGGGATGTAACTGACTCTCGGTATCTGATTGTCAATGTGAACTATAAGTATGTCGGTCTTTTTTATTTGAAATGTTCATCATGTTCCCTTGATCTGTCAGGTTCCACTCTTGACTGTTTCGTCAGGTTGCATTGTTGGTTACTCATCAGATTTCTTTGTCTTTTCTGTCATTGGTTAACACTAAATAGTGTTGCGTTAGGATACTTTGTACTTAGAAATATTTGTAACCTTGGCGTCAGGTAGTGTTGTGCCCTGTCTATCAGTGTAGTATCAACTGACGGTGTTTATCATGTTTTTCAGTGAATATACTAATGGAAAAATATATTGTCTTTACTTTCATCTTTCTGTGCATTTGATGATTCTTCTTTCTCAGTAGTGTTGTTCTCTTTGTATCTAGTTCCTATTTTTCATTCGTTTTCTTCTAATTCTTGAATTTCTCATCCAGAGATTTTATTTCTTCTTTGTTTCTTTTTAGTATTTCATTTGCATCTTTCTTAGCTTTAATTCTTTGATCCATTCTTTCAGTTTCAAATTCTAGTGCTTGGTTCTCAAATTCTTTTCTTGTATTATCTTGATTTACAATCAGAAGTTGGTTGGTCATATCATAGTGAACTTGTTTCATTCTCATGATCTCATTATGTTTCTCCATTAATATGATTTCAACTTGTCTTTTATCATTTTCTACCATTTTATTTTTGTCTTTAGCAATCCTTTTTCCTTCAATCAATTCAATCATTCTTATCATCTTAGTTTGAAGATCTATCTTCATTAGATCCAACTGCTCAGTATGTATGTCATTCTTTTCTAGTAGTTCTTTTATAGCTAATTCTGACTCATTAATGACACTCCCTTCAGATTTTTTCTCAAGTGTATGAAATTGTTCTTGTGTAACCTTCAATTCATCATAAATTTTCAATCTAATCCTTAGAGACTTCTCAAGTTTCTTTTTAATATTTATGATTAACTCTCTTGCACTCTCCAACTTAGATTCAAGACCATCAATTCTTTTGAATTTCCCAAAAATTTCCATGACTAATATCTTTAACTCTTAGGTGGTCAAACCTTATAACTTAAGAGTAGTAGCTCTAATACCAATTGTTGGAATGACTATGGAAAGTTGGGACTAAGAGGGGAGGGGTGAATTAGTACCACAAATTCTTTTATAACTAAAACTATCTATAACCATATACTATTGTTGTTTACTGAATTCAATAACTTGTAATGAAACTATTATAAAACTCATAAAACATATCATGAAAACATTGAAGTAACAGAAGTCATGACTCACTTTTTTTTTAATGCATAAATCCTTGGGTAGAGGAAAAAATTGTGGTGAGGATGACACCCACAACCTTCACTAACTACATTATAAAGGGTGCTCGGTTACAGCTTACAATGTTTAGCCATTTTGATAGCTTACCCAATTAAGATTAAACAAAGACTTGTTAGGTCTACCTGGTTATAGGATTTTACAATTTATACACTTAGAGTTATACCATATTAAAGGTTTTACAAATATCAGATTGGTTAAGATCTACCTACTATTTAGATTTATAGCTCTCAATACAATAGTATCAACAACTTAATAATGTGCATTAAAAATAAATGTTGACCTGATTCTATGTGCTCTAAAATTTGTGTTACCTCAATCTCAAACTTTAACTCACCTTAGATCTTATCAGATATAGCTAAATATCTTCTCAGTGCTCTCTTCTCTTCTCTTTGTTCTTCAAATAACTCTATTTTCTTTCACCAACAATATCTGCCTTCTCTGTATCATCACTCTTTGTTATGATCTATAAATCATCCTTTAAATATAAGATTTATTAGCTCTTTATCGTATGTGTTAGGTGTGCTTATGATTTTTTTTAACCATTAGATTTTCTTCTAATATTATAAAATTATGCTTCTTGAAATTTTTTGAAGGCTTCCAATATTATAATTATGCCCTTCTCGTCCACCTACTTCAAATAGTTCATGTGGATGGTAACCTCATATAGATAATCTCTTGCATCCTCAACTTTTGTCTTCATCTAAAAGGCAACTCTAGTAGCATCATGAGCCTTCAGGAGTAGTTGGGAAATCTTCACCATAAATGAACTATCAAAATCTCCTCTTGGACAGAATTGTGCATCAACTAGCTCATCAAATATAATTAATAAAGAATCAATGGGAGTATATGTACCATGGATCATTGGGTTTGTTGATGTACTTTCTTGAACAAACATGGTATACTGGTCCATCGAATATCAGACTGTAGTAACATGAGTGTCTAAGATGTTTATCAGCTGCTTGCTTGATTCTGAATGCATGTCTGGAGTACTGGATCTTCGAGAAAATTTCCTTGAGACTGTCCTTCCAATCTTCATACTTTTGGTCTCTACTTTCCATGCTGGGATGATCATGTTAAGTTGGTTTAGAATTTAGTGGGCCTTTTATAGATCTGGGAGGTATTATGATAAAAATACTTTCACCTCCTCCAGCTGTTCATGAGCTACCCATTCTTACATTGCCAACACTTTCTTCTTCATTACCAATAGTGCATCTATATTTCCCTATGGGAACAACATTCTTGAGGTGGAGGGTTTTGACATTGCAGAAGAGAGGGGGAATTCTATTTCTATCAAGAGTCTTCAGAGGTTTGACTCCAAGGCTTGAATTTCTTTCATCTTTCAGTACTCTTTTTTGTATCGTGCATGGATGGTTTGATTTTCATCATCAAGGAGGTCCAACTCTCCTCTCTAGTCTTGTTGGCTAAGGGGAATCTTTGTTATGGTGTATTCTTCTGTTGTCACTTTGGATACTTCCCTATTTCCTGGTAGGGCCACCACTATTTCCACCATGCCTCCATCTAGACCCCTCTTGATTGTATGGATGGTATGGGCCTTCTTTGGATTCTTCACCACCTGTTCTTCGACCAATATTTCAGCTAGTGAAAGAGGAGCTAATATTTCTATTTTTAGTTTCCTCCTCCAGGATTCCACTAGCCATTGTGGAGGGCCTTGTCCCTCTATTATTATTTCTTCATCATTGTCATCAAAATTATTATCTATAGAAATAATAGTTATTAAGAGGGGGGGTGAATAAGTATAAACAAATAATGAGCTAATTTAACCACTGAACCAAATAATGATTGAAATACTTTCCAAAATATAAAGTAAATAACTGATGCAAATATATGAAAGAAAGTAATATCAACCATCTAAAAAATTATCACACATAAAACTGATATTTTCATGTGGAAACCCTTGTAAAAGGGAAAAAAACCACGGTGGAGATGATACCCACAAGCCCAATATTGCAGTATATGATATTTCCCTATTAGGAGCTACAAATACCTTTCCTTAGGTTTCACCCAATTAGGAGTGACTAGTACACTATTAGGAATACAATAAGATTAGCTATGATCTACCTTGCTAGAGGATTTTAGACCTTAATAAATAAGTCACCCTCCTAAAGGTTTTGAAAAAATAACTTGTTAGAGTTCGCCTATTTAATGGATTTTGCCTGTTGCAACTATTAATAAACAACAAGAATAGTGATCTCGATGTAGCATTGATTTCTTAATAGATCCTATAAGTTCTTTATACTTTGTACCTATATACTCTGTAACTTCTATCTTCTCTCTCCTCTCTAATAAAAAATTAATCTTGAAATCATAAAAGCCTAATCATCCAAAATAACTTCTCTTTTCAACAACTCTCTCTCTTCTTCAATATGAACAATTCCCATATATAAACAACTTGCACTGACCTAAGAATGATCTCCAAATTTATTTTTTGTGATAGTAACATGTCTCAAATTGATAATCTTTATGAACGAAATGATTTATCATGATCATGTTAGGTCAAGATAGTATTTGCAATTTTATATCTCCAAGATAATAAAACATGCTTTTACTTCTCCAATGCAACACCTTAAATCTATCTTAAATTCTTTCCTTGATCTGGAAAATACCAATATGTTGGATGTATAAATTTTATTCCATGTCATCAAACTATTGGAAATGATCACACAACCTTTACCACTCAGTGATCTGTGATCTACTGACCACTTAATATAGAACATTAGAGTTCTACTTGTCTTAGTGTCTCTGATGCAAAAAAATTTATCACTGCTCAACCAAACAAGTTGTGGTTGGAACCACTTTGTAATGTAATCTGGTTGAAGCTAATTTTGTGTCCACTCCTCATAATTCCATTTGTGCCATGACCATGACCAAATTTATGTTTGCACAGTCTACTGATCTTATGGACTTAACCAAAGTTCAGTGGTACCTTCTTACTAATTATATCTTTACTTCACATATGGTATATTATCGATTGTTACACTGTACTAACTTAGTTGACATCAATGATAATAAAATAGGTGATTCATTATAACTATACCATAATATCCAACAATTTATCAACACAATACCAATACTCTCCTCCTTTGGCATTAATGAAAAACATATAAAAATTATTTATGCAAACTGCTGACAATCATACAACTTACAACACCCTATACATATACATATGACTCCAATACCATACATATACTCCTTCCTTACTACATAAAACATATACTCCCCCTTTGACAAAAATAAAAAAAAGGTACAACTACTACAATATATGTATGCAAAATCTAACTTACATCCTGTCAAAGATTACTTTGAAGTGATTCTTTTTGAGTTCAAGGATGTTTCCCATACCTTCTGCAAGTAACCCATAGAAATGATTTTTTCAATCAAACTAGATGCAAGATCTTCCATTTTATCTAGAGTGCTCATATCAGGTATGAAAAGTATGGATTCTACCTTCTTCACATTTTGTTACAACACTTCTACTATAGGGGATAAGGTTGATTGAAGTTCTAGTAGAGTGATCATCTTCTTTTCTTTCTCACTTTGAATCTTCTTAACATTTTGTGAAATTTTCTTGACCTGACTATTGTAAGTAGTAAATGAACTAGACAATGGATCAAGCTGACCACTTAATCTCTCCAACTCCTTATGTGCTTCTTCTCCTCTTTGTTCTTCTAGATGTAAAAAAATATTAATATTATTATCAATATTAAATTCCCTTTTGTTCATCTAACTATTTAATTTAACCAATTAAATAGTTTCAATGTCAGTATTTATCAATAATCTAAATACTATCCTAATGTATTTTATTTAATTATATTTGCCTCACAAAATCCCATTTTAATAAATTTATATTTATGAAAAAATCCTCCATATCCCTAATTATTCTAAGCTATGATTTATTCAAGTCTAATTTGAATTATAATCTAAACCCTACCTAGAGATGTATTAATCCAATCTAGAAGTCTACCCTAAGCCTACCCTATTCCTACTCTACACCCATCACCTCATTCTCTAAGCATACCACCCCACCTAATTATCCTATGATCCTATTTAAAAAGGTGATTCCTAACCCTTTTATGCTAATAGAATGCTCACACATGTGTGAACATTCTCTCCAAAATGGTCACCCATTCCTCTTAATTACTCTTACATATTTGGCCCCCACTTGAAAATCTTGATCCACTCAAACATTTAATGCTATGTTGGACTCCAAAATGGCCATCCCTTCCAATCCCATGTGTTCTTTATGTGGCTCTTATGTGGATGTTGTTAGAATAGTCTCAAAGGATAACTAAGAGGGGGGGGGGGGGGAATCAGTT
>MU223779.1:615051-646511 GCA_018584345.1 Thuja plicata | reverse complement strand
TTACTACTGTACCATCTTCATTCATCTTGTTTCTGAATACCCACTTTGTTCCAATCACATTTTTGTCACTGGGTCTAGGGACCAATTCCCATGTATCATTTTTAATTATCTGATCTAGTTCTTCTTTTATTGCATTCTTCCAATCAGAATCATTACAAGCATCTTCAACACTTAAAGGTTCAATCTATGAAATTAAACATGCCTCTTCATCCATTGCTAGACCTTTTGCTTTAGATCTAGTCAAAACACTGCTGCTCTGATCTCCAATGATGTCATCTTCAGAGTGGTATCTGGATGTGAATTTTGGAACCTTAGGTGTGTCTTCTTCTTCTATATTCTGTGATTCTTCTCTTCTTGAGTCAGGGTCATTGCATGAGAAATCAATGCAATGAAACATTTCTTCAATAATAGTATCTTTTCTGCTAGGTCTGGGTTCATCTTCAATCATAGGTGCATATTCATAGTACCTCTCTTGAACCATAAACTTTTCATCAATCTTAACATGTGTGCTTTCAATTATCTTCTTTAATCTCAAATTGAAACATCTATATGCTTTTCTTTTTGTAGAATAACCAAGTAAAATACCTTCATCACTTTTGACATCAAAATTACCAACACCATCATCTCTCTTGATGTAGCACTTACTGCCAAAGATTCTAAAATAATTTACTGGAGGTACATTGCCAAACCAAAGTTCATAGGATGTCTTATCTGTGCCTGGCCTCAATTGGGTTTTGCTGATAGTATATACTTCTAGGTTCACTGCATCTCTCCAATATGTGTGTGCAACTTTTCCTTCAATCATCATAGTGCGCGTTGTATCAAGTATGATCCTATTCCTCTGTTCTACAATCCCATTCTACTAAGGGGTTCTAGGTGCACTCAACTGTCTTTTAATACCATGTTCTTCACAATAATCATAAAACTAATCAAAGGTGAACTCTCCTCCTCTATTTGATCTCAGACATTTTAGTTTCAATCCAGATTCATTCTCAACTTTAGCTTTCAATATTTTGAACTTCTCAAAGGCTTCAAACTTCTCCTTTAGGAACACAACCCACATCATCCTAGAAAATTCATCAAAAAACAAAATAAAATACCTTTCTCACTATTATGATCTTGTTTGAGTAGGACCACACAAATTTGTATGCACTAGGTCCAATTTGTTCTCCACTGAGTTATGCTTGCTTCTAAAAGAACTCCTTACATGCTTACCCATAACACATTCCCTACATACTGTGTCAACTAGTCTTGCAATACTTGGTAGGTCTCTAACTACCTTGACATTACTGATCTTTACTATGTTATCAAAATTGATATGACATAGTCTCTTGTGCCATAGCCAAATGTCATCTACCTTTGCAAAAAAAAAACTTACATCAGAATTGAGCTGAAAAACATTACCTTTAGTTTTAGAGCCTGATGCAATCATGTCTCCATCCTTGTTGTTAATGATGCACTTGTTTTTTTTGAACTCCAAATGATAACCCTTGTCAAGTAGTTGTCCAACACTCGGCAAGTTATGATGTAATCCATCAACATATAGAACTTCATCTATCTTGTTATTTCCATCCAAAGTGATAGAACCTCTTCCTATGATAGGTTTAGGAGTGTTATCTATAAATCTAACCATACCACCTTTGTATTTGTCTAACTAAAAAAATCTATCTTTGTCACCTGTCATATGATGGGATCATCCACTGTCAATGATCCAATCAATTCTGATGTCTGCTTTGGAGATTAAGGCTAGCTCTTGTTCTTCCTTTTCATCTTCAATGTCCATTTCCTTAAGCAACCTTTCCATGTCTCTAATTGCAACGAATCCAATTTCATCTTCTCCTAAATCTTCATCAGTTACACCTTCTTCAACATGACAACATTCCTTCTTATATTTGGGTTTGTAATCAGATCTGAACTTCTTGACTCTTGTGGGACACTTAGATGCAAAGTGACCAATCTTGTTACATGAAAAACATTTGAATGGAAGCTATCCTTCATATTTTCCTTTTCCTTTCTTTTCTCTTCTAGAAATCATAGCAATGATTTCTCCTAGTTCTTCATCAACTTCTTCTTTCTGATTATGACTAGAAATGTGTAAGGATTTCTTACCATGGACTGAGGCTTTGAAAGTTGTTTCACTTTTAGGTTTAGTCTTCAATCTTGATATCTGAAATGCATAGATTTTGCTAATCAAGGTCTCTCTCTTGAAGTCTTGTGAGAATTGCATGGTTTACTCTAGAATACTAATCTTGTTTTCATAGTCTGATGTCAAATTAGTTAGTAACTTGTCCATTATATCTTCTTCTGATATTTATCCACCACTGTTTCTGATTCCAGGGACTACTTCATCTATCCTCTTATTTTAAGTTCTAATGTTCTCTTCAGGTAACATCTCAAGACTATTGTATTTCTTCTTCCATGTCTTCTTGCGTGCATTCTTTGCTTGAATATCTCCTTCAAACATATCTTCTAAATACTTCCATATGGTATATGCTCTGTCAATTGTCTTGACCTCAGAAAATTCACTGTCAAATAAGGCGCTAATTAGGACTTCTTTAGCAATTGCATTATGTGTAAATATCCTTTTGTCTGTTAGTAGCATCATCCTTTGCAAGGTCTTTCAGAGATGGAATTACAACCTCTTGTGTAGCAATTTCAAAGATCTCAAATCCAACACACTGTAGATGTGTTATCATTTTGTTTTTCCAATCCAGATAATTTTCTCCATCGAACTTAGGGCTTTCTTTTCTGAAGTAAGACATTTGATCTACCTTAACCTATTAGGATTCTTCTGCAAGGCACTTGGCTCGGATACCAATTGTTAGAATAGTCTCAAAGGATAAATGAGAGTGGGGGGGTGAATCAGTTATCAGTAACTTTACTTCTTTAAGTTAAGAATATAACAAAGTAAATGCTTAATTAGATAACATAGTACACAACACACAATTTGATTATAGGGAAACCAAATGGTAAAAACCCCAGTGGGAATTAGCACCCACAATGAACTATACTTGTTTATAGTAATCCCTATTAGAAGATATCTCAACTAGGTTAAGATTTGTACTTTACAAAGCAATAAGTATAGTGACCCGGTGAAGGGTCGGACCCTATTAGGAGTCTTTTACAAATAACCCTGTTAGGGGTGGTGGACTCACTGTCCAAAAGCTCACTGCTTGATGGTGAAGAGTACAAGATTCTGTATAATAGATATGCACTATATCTGATGATGAATTGTAGAGTAGACATGCTGTCTTGATCAGTTCCAGTGTATTCCAATCTTTTACATCTTCTTCACATAGACTCTTGGTGAATGAACCAACTTTGATAATCTTCTCTGTACATATTTCTTATCTTTTTCATATCATTCACACTTAGCATGTCACCTTTAACTTTTTATAAGTATCTTACTCAAAGTATGAGATCATGGGACCTATAAGACAACTCTTCATAACATCCTTGTCGGCTCTACTAAGCACGCAATCATTATTATAACCGTGCAAGTATAAACTGAATAGACGTGACGCTTCACTAAGTTGGCCTCACCAATTTAACTCTAACTTTACAATATTCTTGAAACATGTTTGGTTCCTTTGGATTAATATCATCAACTCATAACTAATCATGAATATACAAACCCATATATAGAAGATAGGCACAACTCAAGAAATACGTGATATATGTCGGCCCTAAACAGTCACACTTCCAGAACTGTAACTACCAATAATAGAATTACATAACTTTACTGAAAGATCATATCTAGGTTTGTGTGTATGAACATAACATAATAAACATGTCAACAACATGTATCTATCTAGGCAAGTCTTCGTATCATCATTCTAATAAGTACATATAGAATTACTACTATGTATTATATGATGTCATCAATGACAAACATACAATCAATCAACTACTCAAAATCAAATCTCCAACAGATGCCACATAGGTGCCACCTCATTCAATCCCTTCTCTTCTTTCTAAAAAATCTATAAATAGAGGCCTTCTCCTCTTGTATTTGCATCTCTCATTTTGCATTGTTATTATGCTATTTTAGTTTTAGAAGCTCATTTCTAGTTTTCAAGCTCTTTATGCTTAAACCACTTAGAAGTCACATGATAGGCTAATGTTTAATGAGTCATAGTTTCTTTCATTGTCTTGCATATCAATTTCATAATTTAGAATATCATCTTTGAGAAGAATTTGAGACTAGTTCTTCATACTATTTCTTGAATCTCTTCTTTTCATCCAATCTTGCTTTCATATTTACATCTGCATAAGAGATCCACTCCATCTGTGTTTGAGAGAGCATACTCACATCCAATATAAATGAGAAAATAAAATAAGTAATATAGGGTACAATAGCTTGTTTTAGCTTAATCTGATGTTATTAAGATTTATTGTAGGTTCATGCTTATTTCATGATTTATATGTGTTAACCCACTAACATTTTATGTTTGAGCTTTCTCCCAATAGGTTGAATATTTCCTCATACACATTTTGGCACACCTGGTGGGACCCATGTCCCTAAAATCCTTTGAAATTTCTTGTCTTTTTATCTCATTTTTTCCAAACTCACAGATCGGCGTCTCCGATTTATGCAGAGGTGTCTACGCAAATGTTGGTTCTTCCTAAACCATCATTCGACATCTATGCTAAACCAGCATCTACGCAACTAGAATCAGTGTCTCCATTTTGTACTATTTTTATTGAGATTAATAAACCTAACATTTCATTTGTCAAGTTTTATTGTGTTTCCTACTGCTTTTTGGTATTTAAGCATTCTATTTTTTTAGCAGAAATCAATTCTATTTTGACAAGTAGTTATAATGTCAAAATTTCATTAAAGGGAACAAATTATCAATAAATTATTAAAGAACACCAGCTTTTAAGGCTTGATCAGTCTTAGCATAGGTTTTTTGATCGATTTGAGAGATAAGAGAGAAAGAACAATAACTATTTTTGTTGTATTTGCTGTATTTTTTCCCTTGTAGGTATAGTAGTGTCTGCGTAAACGCTGATTCATGTTTTGGCATCTACATAAATGCCGGTTCAGAGAAATCACCGATCGACGTCTGCATGTTATAGACTAGCGTCTGTACAGGTATAGCATTTTCTAGTTCTTTCTATTTTCTAGCATATTTCTTGTTTCTGTCATTTTTTGGGGTAAAACACAAAATCAACGTCTATGCCCTAAACCAGTGTCTGTGCTCTATCATACTTTTATTTGTCATATTATAATTTTTTTTTGAGTGGTTTTGTGGTTACAATGCTTATCAAAGGCTGAAATTCTAAAACTACTAACTAGTTGTGTTGCAACACCGCTTGCCAAAGACATAAATTCAAAAGATTACTCAAATTTTTCTTGCAGGTTGCCTCAATCTAAATCGACCAAACGATCATTCTTGTTATCATTTTCTTAGGCACCTAGACTAATTAGAGATATTTTTTTCTAATTCAAAGCAAGTGTTAGGGGATTATGCTCTCTTCCCTTTTGGGAAGATCAAAAACCTAGACGCATTTTATTTTTGTTAAACAATTAAATCTTTGGGAATGAACTAAGCTTGTCTTGCATGTTTGTAGAGAAAATGATACTGGATAGGAGAGTATGCTCTTTTCCCCTTGTGGGAAAATTAGGAAATACAGACTCCTTTTTGTCACCAATCCAATTACTTTTCAAGTTAATCCTTTAGATGGGCCTGTCGGTTGAGGAAAAAATCTCCCAAGAATGACTCATGTGAGAATGAGGTGTAAGCCACACCACTCCAACTCACATTAATCAAGTTTACTCTTTGGGGTTAAAGCCTCGGGAGTAGATTGACATTTGAGCTTATACTTGGCTCTCATCTAACATAAGTGCACCCTCATGGTCTCAATCATGTTTACATGACCAATTTTGTCAAGATTCTCTATGGGGATATATGTCTGAATCGTGCTTATGTAGACATAGAGGATACAATCGAATGGAGACCCTTACTAAGCACTCTGGGCATATATGATACCTAATTCACCTCTGAATGGTGACTTATTATCATGTAAGGGGAGGGAAGATTCTCCCCCCAAGATTCCCATCATACGTGTCCTAGGGTATTCTGTTTCGAAAGAGATCTTTGTAGCATGACAACAACACCTAGGAAAAGGCAAAAACATGGGCACCTTTTCGGGGGTGACACTGCTATGTGAGCCAAAGGACTACCAAGCAATGGGCCTATAATATTTTATGTGAGGCCAATTCCTTAAGGTAGCTACTATTTGTACTGTATTCATTGTGTTAAACCACATAAAAACTTAAGTGGATTGAAAGAGTCACTTGAACATAAACAAAAAAAATATCAAAATTCCCCAAAGTCACACTTGCTTGTATCCCTCAAGGTTGCTTTGTCCCTTGTCGGATTGTTTTCAAGACACATGCCTATTATTTTCTGATTTGAATATTATGAAACTGGTTCTTTCCATGGAACAAATCTATTGAAAATCAAATAGAGATCAAGCTTTTGGTATATCATCAAAACACCATCCTTTTGCAGACTACTGTGAGCTTTAGAATTTTCCAAAATCTTCAAAATTTGGTCTTTTATGAGATATGTCCTAAAACCTTCAATTTCTCATCCAAAATCAAATCTTTTTATAGGACATGACTGATTCCATGAAGCATAAGAAGGTGAAAACTCCATTAACCCTCGTGCATAGAGAACAGAAGAATAACACTCAAGAGGCTACCAAGTACCAACACATCATTGATTCCATCAAGAAAGAAACTCATAAACGAGAAGAATTCAAGAAAGTGATATACAATAACAAGGTTTCTCACTTCATGGGAAAATATCATCTAAACACTACTTTCATCGGATCTGAGCAATATGACTAGCCGGTCTACCACAACAAACAAACATTCCTCCTCTTCTTAGGATAACTTATCTTGCATTTTTAGGACCTCCCTTAGGTTTTCATCTTTAGAAACACATCACACACTCATCCTAGCATAATCAAACATAATCCAATCCAATCCTAGTCAACCTAGCATCATCCTAATCATCATCCAAAGCATCCTTAATCACATCCCTCACTTGATATTGCATCCCCTTTTGAGTTTCTTAGAACCTACATCTTAATCAAAAACCCCATCCTTAAGTGTCCTTAAACTAAGCATTGTTTAGGATAATCCCATTTTTCCTTTGCAATCTCATCACCTTCATCAAAATGTTGGTTTTCATTAACAAAGAATCCCATCCACTGAAGACCACAAGTCTATCCTAGGTACATAATCACATCCACTTGATCTTACATTAGGGAAAGAAACCCTTAATCCTTGCATACACCAAGTCATTGTTAATCCTTAGGAGCATATTCATCATCCTAGACGCATCGTCTCAAATCCTAATCCTAACACCATCATCCTTAGCTTTGTAGGAACATCCTTGCATCACATCTTGCATCTCATATCCCCTTAGGAAAACTATTTCATGCCACTGATTACATGAGCCACTAAGAAGAGGAAGGACATGGACCCTAATCTTACAGCTAGTTCATCTAATCCCGCTAATGACCACACTCACGCTATGGTCTCCTATGCACCTCAGCCCAACAAACAATTTGAGCACATTTGGGTAGACACTAATGAGACTCCCACCATGAGTACCATAGAGAAATTTATCAATAATATAAGGTCTGTCCACATGGTAAACATCATGAGTGGACACAGAAGTAGCCAAGTACTCCCAAACATTCAGCAACAAGGACTTCAACTCCCACCTTGGCTTATACCCACATTTGTCACATGACCTATGGCACTCCCAAGGGAACATAATCATCTCATTAGAAACAAATTTTTTGATCCACTTCAGCGAGCCCTACAGGTGGGAACTCTTATTTCACAAGTAGTTCAACCTTCCATCCCACCCTCCATTATGCATACGACACCTCCATCTACCTCGAGAGCCCCACCTCCTAATCCAACATCAGTAACACAAGCAATACCTCCTATCACTACACAAGCACCTCCACCTCCTCAATCTAGAGTCACTCCACTTTCACAAGAGTTCCCAACATTTGTAGCACAATTCCCACCACCACCAGTCAACACTTAGAAAACCACCATTCCACCCATCACCACTCTACTCAGTCAAAATGCACCACCCAATTCGTAGCATCAAAGCACCCAAATCTCCATGCCTGTTCCACCTTTTTATTCCACCGCATACCCACAATGACAAACATAAATCACCACCGGCATGCTGCTCACGAATCAGTACAACTAATCATTATTTTCGCAAGGGCCCAACTTGCCCGCTCCTCTAGAAATGCAACTGCAACATGTCCCAGTAGTTCTACCTCAAAGGTAATTCAAACCAAATCCTCCCATGCAAAAAAAATATACCAATACCTTCACCATAACACAAATTACCATCCCACCTATCCAACAGCAACAACCAATCCACCAACAACAACCTATCTAGCAGCAACCACTTATCCACTAGCAACAACCTATCCAGCAACAAGCACTTATCCAGCAATAACAACCAATCTAGCAGAAAACAATCTAGCACCAACTACCTATCCAGTAGCAAGCCCAACAACAACAACCATAGTAGAAAAATGCCAACCAATTCGCATGCCAAACACAATAGCAACAAACCAACCCCTTTGCAACTGCAGACCCAATCATCCAAACTACCCAGCAGCCACAACCACAAATGCAAGGGAAAATCCCTTCATGGAACAATCACTACAACAAATTTCTAATCCTTTCACTAACACGCACATTGTTAGTGAACAAACCAATTTTGCCAACTACCTAGCCATGCCATCTTCTGCTACATCACAAAGAGTTCCACCACCATAGCAATTCAATATTCCCATTAACATGAATTACCCTATCAAAGCTACTAGAGGCATTCCACAACAAAAAACCTATCCGCCGTCCTTTGGTAGCACATCACCATCACCCTATGCAGGTGCGTAATAGGCTCAGCACACTTTATCCAATGTTTTAGCAAATACAAGAATACTTCTAGCAATTACAACAACCCTATCAGGCATCACCACTTCCTCCACCACAATATTCCCTTTAGCCACAACTTCCACCACAATAACCCATTTACACTGAACAACAACCTCCATACCAAACACCACAATATCCTCCATAGAATCCCTCATATTTTCCATTTGATCTGTATCAGATCTAGGGAACCAATGCAATAGGGGTCAATAATCTTCCCCCACAAATCAATTAGGAATGGGATGAAAGGAAGAACACTCTCAAAGGGACCAAAGCTAAAAAATTCAAGTTTGAAGAGGTGTGTCCTTACCTATTTGATTGATCTATCACTACAATACCCTTCCCAAAGCACTTTGAAATACCCAACTTTTATAAATATCATAGGAAGGGAGATCCTGTGATCCACATGAAATAATTCTACATGGAATGCCAAGAAGTTGCCTATAGTGATAAATTCCTCATGAGACTATTTCCCAAAAGCTTAGGAGGGACCACTCTTGGGTGGTTCTACAAAATATCCTACAACACAGTCTCTAGTTTTTCCAAACTATCTAAGAATTCTCCCTCCTTGATTTATGTAATTCTAAATAGAAGGGAGGAGAGAGCCTGGCCATTTACCTTCAGTGCTGGAAAGGGCTTACTATGAGGTTGTCGTATCAACCCTCGAGCAACATCTCATCAAAATATTTATTAACAACCTCCAACCTAAGCTTTCCTATCATATGCGCATGAATTGTATACAAACTTATCAAGACATCAGAATCAAAGGCATGGATCTCAAATGAGATCTCATAGAAGACGGTGCCGTCAAGCACTACAAAGAATCCCAGCTTGAAAAACATAATAATGATCGATCATGGTACTAGAACAAGAACAAGAATGCAGTAACTGATAGAGCTAGTGACACCAAACACATTCAATTCATGGTGTCTGGTCCCAACGCACCTACCCAAACTTATTAGCAGTATTGATAGCATATCACCAATCGACGTACCAGAAAAACATACGACCCCAAGGTGAAACTATCTATCCCTCTCTAGGGACATCATATCAATCCAACTATCAAGGTCTGGTAAACCATATGAATGCTATATAAATCCCACATGGACAGCCATGGACTCATGCTCACAAAAGTGTCACAATGCATGTTTATCCCCTTCAGTGAACCCATAGATGTCATCTTCCACAGAATGGTCTAAGATAACCAATTTGTGTACCCAAAAATGCAGCCATTTGATGAATTAACACCTAAGCCTACCTGGTATAAAGACAATGAGTACTATGATTACCATCATGTACTTAAGGGACACACCACCATCAAATGCATGAAGCTAAAACACTACATTGAGGATCTCATCGACCGCAAAGAGATTGAAGTGGACTCTCCTACCCTACCATCACCAAATGTAGGCCTTAAAATCTATCAAAATACATTTCCTAAACACACCTCAGTTAAAGGACCAGGAAATCCTTCTCAATCCTCTGACCAAGGGAAGGGTAAGAAAGGAGGCAATGCCGATAGAAAATATTATACAAATGCATATATCAACTATGATAATCTCATCGATTGCATATCCCAAGTCCATTCCTCTATCAATGTCATTCATGTTAAGGGCGCCGATAACCAATGCATAGTCACCACTCATCGATGATGAATAACAATTGTAGGTGCAATTACCACTCCATCTGCTGGTACCCAATACAACCTATTGGAACACCTAGGGAATACTCCTACCCAAATTTTCATCCTGGATCTCCTCTGCACCTTAGCCACCTATCAAGAGATCCTCAATAAATCCCTACAAAAATCACATGTTCCCAGCAACATCAACCTCACTAAATTCCAAAACCTTGTCAGCCACTTGTCTACATCTTGTGGGGTCTCCTTTAAACCAACAGAAG
The DNA here is from genome assembly GCA_018584345.1 of Thuja plicata. Lineage (NCBI taxonomy): Eukaryota > Viridiplantae > Streptophyta > Pinopsida > Cupressales > Cupressaceae > Thuja > Thuja plicata. The sequence continues at coordinate 635,617 of MU223779.1, read as the reverse complement.
TACCTTCCATAGAACCCGATCATAGTCTTCCTCTCTGTATCACTATCATGGTTAAATATTTTTCCATCAAGCGAGTCACGATAGATAATGGTTCGAACCTAAATCTTTGTACTCTAAAATTCATTAAACAGTTGGGCTGAACTTAAGCATATATAATAAATGATTTCATTACCATCAAAGCATATGACAATCTAGAACACACTTCTGAAGGCACCATTTCATTTCCCATCAAGGTGGGGCCTACAATCCAAGATACAGTATGTAATGTTATTTATCTTGACCTCCCCTACAAAATCCTCCTTGGATGCCCATGAATCCATTCTATGCAAGCCGTCCCATACACCTACCATCAGTGCCTCAAATTCCTATATAATGACACTAAAATCACCATCCGAGCAGATCCCAAGCCCTTCGCATACTGCAATGCATTGGAAACCTCCTTCCCACATTCCAATCTTTGTCCCAGGATCAATATTGGTACCTCTATTGCTAGTTCATCTTGAATCCATTTAGAACTAGAAACAATCCTCTCTTCCATGCTTTCCACAGTCAAGATCAAAAACTAGGGTTGTGATGAGTACATCCTATCTTATGCCTTCGCAGTTGGAGCATTGCCAGTTGATCCACATACCCAAGGGAGACCAGACAAGAACATAATAGACTAGAGAAAGTTGCAAACAAAAAAAATGGGCCCTACCAATTTTATCTCAAAGCGTATTATGAGTATCCAGGAGATGGCACCAGACATCAATTGGTGGCTTTATAAAGATCCGCCAACCCCAGACACTGGTTTCCTCAATTATTTCAAAGGAAAATACCCTTCAACTCACAAGCTAGTTACAGAAAAATGGAACTATCAAGGCAGTGAATTGGGTGTTGAAGAGAAAGGAATGAAGGACCCTTTTGTGCCCAAAAAATGATAAAAGCATTTAGGCCTTGGTATGGATTCTGCCATGACTGAGGGCACTAATGACAACAACTATACCCATTGTAGACCCACGGGCCAAATCATTGAATTCGAAGATGTCCCTAAAGAGAAAATTATGAAAGCCTATGATGATATGGAGGATGACATCTTCTTGGGAAATTTTTTCCTTTGTCAACTCTCCATTAATTTTATTGACCTTCCCCTCCTACATCCCGAACTCATAGATTGGGACAAACCAAGTTTTGTACAAGTTGACAAGTTCCAAAGCGAGGATGTGCTCCTAAGATTCATGAGAGCAGCTGAATAGAGGAATGACTAGGGGCAAGATTCAACACATGTCTACAAACTAGATCCAAAGGCATAATTTTGGGAAGAGGAGGACTTCAGCCACAAAAATGAAGTAGAAAACAAAAATAAAAAAAGAGAAAAATTGACCCCCTAGCGAAAACCCCTCTAGGGCGCTATCTGATCACAAAAAGTGAAAACAAGGGGTGTATCCGCTAGTGAAAACCTCTCTATGGTGCCAGAGGATGAAGACTCTCCTCTTCCTCTAATCCATGATTAAAATCCTGAATAGTCATCAATCCTCATAGAAGAAACAAAACCTGTCAATCTGCGTACAGAGGACTATCCTTGCATCACTTACATTGCAACCTCCTTGACAAAAGAAGATAAATAAGATCTCTTTTCTCTCTTACAAGAATCCGTAGATAAATTTGCATGGTCTTATTCCCACATGCCAGTATTAGACCCTAACTTGGTGGTTCACCATCTAGAAGTGGACCCAAACATCAATCCTATCAAAAAAAAGCTCTGAAAGATTCACCCCAAGGTAGCACTACTCATCAAAGCAGAGCTAGAAAAGCTACTCCAAGCCAAAATAATTCATGCCATTGACTGCTCTTAATGGATATCTAATATGGTGTCAGTGTCTAAACCTAATAAATCAATCAAGATATGTATATACTTCCGAGATCTCAACAAGGCATGTCCCAAGGGAAATTTCCCACTGCCAAACATAGACATGATAGTGGACCTCACATCAGGACATGAGATGTTTTCACTCAAGGATGACTTTTCAGGATATAATCAGATCCATATTGCAAAAGAAGATTAGCACAAGACAACATTCACAACCCCCTGGGGGGACCTTCTTCTATAATATGATGCCATTTGGTTTAAAGAATGTTTGGGAAACCTATCAAAGGGCCATGACAGTCATTTTCCATGACATGATTCACAAGATCCTTGAGGACTATCTACATGATATATTGGCTAAATCAGTTAAAAGGGAAGATCACCTAGATGTTATAGAATGCATCTTTGATAGGATTGGACACTACAGCCTAATGCTCAACCCTAAGAAGTGTGTCTTTGGGGTCACCTCAGAAAAGCTCCTTGGATTCATCGCATCCAGAAGAGGCATTGAAATAGATCCAAAAAAGGTACAAGATATCATAGAAATGCCTCCACCAAAAATACTCTGGAAACTGCGTAGCCTACAAGGAAAGTTACAATTTGTGCCTCATTTTATCTCTCAGTTAGAAGACAAGTGCCAACCATTTACTCATCTCCTATGAAAGGATAACAATTTTAAATGGGATCCTTAGTGTCAGAAGAGTTTTGAAAAGATCAAAGAATACTTGGCTAATCCACCCATCTTGGTACCACCTGTACTCGGCCGACTACTCATCGAGTATATTTTTTCTACTATAACAACACTGGGGGCACTCCTTGCTCAGTTGGATGATGAAGGCAAGGAAAGATCCATTTATTACATCAGTCAGACCTTGGTGGGTTATGAGCTCAATTATTCCCCTATGGAAAAAGCATGCCTAGTAGTGGTTTTCGCCACTCAAACACTTTCCCACTACATACTTAGTCATACAACCAAGCTCATTTCAAAAGTGGACCCTCTCAAGTACCTACTCTCTAAGACTACTCTCACAGGTTGAATGGAAAAATGGATTATGCTGCTAAGCGAGTTTGATATTCAATATGTAGACATAAAATTCATTAAAGGACAAGTCATCGTAGATCAACTAGCAGAAGCACCGTTGGTGGATGCATATCCTCTGGTCACTAAATTTCTAGATGAGCATTTGTACATTATAGAAGAGCAACCCACTTGGAAACTCTACTTTTATGGATCCTACATAGCCCATGGTATAGGGGCAGGAATACTTTTTGTCACACCGCAAGGTGACTACATACCTATGTCATTCAAATTGGGATTTCCTTGCATGAACAACATTGTAGAATATGAGGCACTAGTTGCAAGACTCCACATGGATATAGAGTGGAACATCATAGATATACATGTCTTTGGCAATTCCCAACTCATGATCAAACAAGTCCTAGATGAGTATCAAGCCAAAGATGACAAACTAATACCATATAATGAGATGGTTGACAAGATGAAAGAACATTTCCTCCACTTGCAGATAACACAAGTACCACACTTGAAAAACAAGGCTACTGATGCAATGGCCACAATTGGCTCCCTCTTAGATATTCCTCATGAGTCTACGTAATACGAATTCTTAGTTGAGAAAATTCATGCTCCCGCTTATGAGAATGATGAATCAAATCACGTATGTATCTTGGCTGGCCCCAGTCCTTGTGGTACCATGATATATAGGCTTATCTACAAAATGGTATCATATCCCCTCATCTCACCACAACCCAACACCAAAACCTTATTTGCAGAGCTTCCCGTTACACCCTTGTAGCCAACAGCCTTTATCATCAGGGCTATCACAATGTTCTCTCTAGATTTTTAGATGAAAATGAGGTTTCCCATGCTTTACAAGAGGTACATGCTAGAATTTGCGGTGCCCACATGAGTGGCATGGTCCTAGCCAAGAAAATTTTATGGACAGGATACTATTGGCCTACAATGGAACATGATGCTTGCGAGTTTGTCAAGAAGTGCCTACCTTGTCAACAACATGCCAATTTGATCCATGCTCCTGCACATGACCCGCAACCTATTTTTCCCCCTTGTCCTTTCTCTTGTTGGGGTTTTGACCTTGTTGGTAAGATCATCCCTCTCTTCTGAAGGACACAAATATATAATAACAAAAATGGAGTATTTTACAAAATGGGTTGAAGTAATTCTTCTCACCCTCACTACAAGTGTCTAGATCTCAAAATTCATCATCTACTACATCGTCTACTGCTTCAACATAACCAACACTATCTTCATGGATCATAGAAAACCATTTGAAAATCAACATGTCAGTGATCTATGTGCTCATCTCAATATTCATCACCATTTCTCTAGTCTATATTTCCCTCAAGGTAATGGCCAAGCTGAGACAACTAATAAGACCATTCTCAAAATCCTCAAGAAAGTTGGCAATGATACTGGTTGCAACTGGCATCTCCAAATCAACCATGCCCTCTAGGCATATCACACTTCATACCATACTCCTACAGGCACCACCCCATATTCCCTAGTCTACAGTACTGAATCTATATTACCAATTGAGGTCGAACTACCATCCCTCCACATATCACTGAGAGGCCTGATCACTGATGAAGATTACTGAGTAGAAGGACTCACACAGCTTGATTTATTAGATGAAAAGCACCAGCAAGCCTATGATCACCTAATTTTCTATCAAAATATACTCAACTGGAACTATAACAAGAAAGTCCACCCATGCTATTTCCAGGTAGAGGACTTTGTGCTAAAGGAAAATTAGAAAGTGGGTACCGATCAAGAAAAGAAAGGTAAGTTCGAGGTTAGCTGGCAAGGCCCATACATTGTCACTACATGCTTTGATTCTGGGGCATGTCAACTCTCCACTCCTGAAGGAGAACCCTTGAATGATCCCATCAACATCATTCACCTTAGGCACTTATATGCCTGACAACTGGTTATTCATTCCAGTTATCTAAAAAAATCCATAAAAAGTCTTGAAAAAAGCATAAAAACAATGTAAAACAGTCTTGAAAAAATCTCAAAAGAGCAGAAAAAGAAGATGAAAAAATGGTTGTCCTGGCAAAAACGTGGAAAACAGGCACTTAGACAACATAAAAAAACTTAAAAAAAAAAATTAAAAAAAAAAAGAGTAAAGAGAAAAAATTTCATCCAATGGTGAAAACTTGGCAATCAAGCATTTTGGACAAGAATGTGTGATGAAAACCTGCTAATAGACGTCACACATAGTGGACCGTTCCATTATCTATCAAAATCTTTCTCCTCTCCATCATCAAACATCCACGAGCCTCAGCATTTCCCGTATTCCCTGGGTGTTCCAACACTATCACACGCATCAAAATATCAAGATCACATCAAGTCTCGTCAAAAATCTTTGTACATACTCACTTATAATTAATCACTCAGTTTTGTCCTTGTATATTCATCACATGTCCAGTCTCCTAACCATCACACTAACACTCTGAGCTGCCGTCATCTTAACCTTCCTTGTCTAGGTCCTTTTTAGTTCACTTGTTTAGTCTGTTAGTTGAATGTGGCACACACTAAAAACACAAGTACCATTGCATCCACTACATCCCTGCATTTCTGTTAGGATCATTTCATTTAAATCCATTGCATCATAAAACATTCATAACATATTAAATGCATTCATTACATTTCATCATAAAATACTACAATATACATCAACTACATAAACATACATCTAGGTACATTCATCTAAACATCTCATCCTATATATACATAATCATAAAACATCACATCCTGCAAACGTCGATGTCAATACTCATATAAGCATATGCATCATAATGTCATATAGATCAATGCATAGAATCACATAGAATCATCAATTTTTCATCATATATATAAAATCATGTCCACAAATACAATGTTTTTGATCAATAAATGCATTGCCATGCACCTAGGTGCTGATATACATCTACATCTCATCCAAAAATACAAAAATGTTTGTGTCACAAAATCCTCTGATGAGTCATGCAGGTGGCTGTGATGGTCCTCCTCCCTATTCTGGTGGTGAATGTGGTGGCATCCCCACCAATCCCTAAGAAGCCCTCCCTGTGTTCTATGACTGAGACTGCTCTATGAATGTCTATCTCTGGCCCTCAGGTACTAAATCATGGTACAATGCTCGATATTGGACTGCCTCCCTGCCTTCCCTAGCTACTTATTTGTGCAGTGCAATGGCCTTTGCTACCACCTGACTAGCCTTGCCTACATTGGCTTCCTTTTGAGCAATGTCTCACTCTATCCTGTATGCCTCGACCCGCCTCTATGCTACATCCCTCTCTGAGGTCAATGCAATACCCTCCTTTGTATCCTGATCCATCTACTTTGTAAGGGTACCTATGATGTGTTATTATGTATGTATAAGTATACTGCACACAAACACTCAATAACTCATTATATCCAAGGTTAGCAAGATGAAATCAATGAAAACAATAGAAAACCTTGAGAAATCAAATTATTGCTTCCTATTCATGAAGATTCTACTCTAAATTGTTATTTTCTCTTAGATTAAGCACAGTAGATCATAGAATTGACAATCATGAATGGAAGATTCAATTGAGAATGCATCTAAAATGCAAAAATGAGCTAGAATATATGAGCTAGAAATGAAACTAGCATTATGTCTATGCAAATGAGGATCCAGCTTGATAATAGCCTTGATGAGGTTGCTTTTATAGATTTTCCTTTGGAGGGAAAGATTCAAATTCGAATTTGAATTGAATGGTTGAGATGCATTCATGAGGGATGGCTAAGATTAGGACCTTGAGTGATCCATGTGGTTGAAGCTCATTGGTTAGATTTAAATGCTTTGTCCTTTTGTGAGTTGAGTAGATAATAGGACAATTAATTAAATCACTTTAATTAATATCACAAGCCATGGAATTTTTTATTTTAATTTAATAAAATAGATAGGAGTATTAATCAATGAATGATCCTTGATGAATGATCATTGATGTTTGATGGTTGATGAATTATTCAAATGAATTGATCGATTTCAATTACACAATTATGTTGGAGATTAGCTTGATTTGATAATGATTAGGAGATTGGATATTTTGATTAGCATTTAGGGAAATTGATTTGGCTGAACCAATTTTAGGTGATTACATTTTCCCCTCTTTGAATCGATGTGCGAGCAGTGCGTTGATTCAAAGAATATTTGATGTCTGATGTCGATATGAATCTACATTTGATGCTATATTGGATAAGAGATCATTGATAAATCTAGCGTAACTAGTTTGATATGATGCTGATGAAACTGATTGTCTACCAAAGAGATACCAAAAACATTGATGTTGATAAGATTGATTAACCAATTTGATATCTTGATTGAGACAACCAACTTGATATGGATCTTGATGAAATTGATACACCCCTAGTATGGATAAAACTGATTTGATTATGATGATGAGACTATCAATTTTAAGTGATGCGCTGAAATCGATATGCCCCTAATCAATATGATTCAATTTGATTAGACAAGATCTCTGATATGATTGATGATTGTTTCTAGATTCATTTTGATGATTGATTCAATAACAAAAAAATGATACAACACATCAAATTTGATAACAAAGTTGTTTGATTATCCAGATGTAAGAATTATTTATATTGATGATGATTCCCCCTCAGGAGCAAGAACAAAATGTGATAGAAGAATATTGAATGATGTTTGGTTGATTATTTTAGAAAATGTTCAATAGATTCCAAAGATTGGATTGATGTTGATGATGTAGAAGGTTGATTTAGAATCCATTTCAATTGAGCTCTTGATAATTTTTTCGTAAGAATAATAATGATCAACCATGATGATAGATTCAAGGATCTTAGATGTGATACTCAACCATGTTGCAGATAGATTTTCCTCTGTGAGGTGATTTTGATCAAGGCAGATGAATGCTGGAATGAAAATGAATGCCACTTGAATGAGATGCAATCTTCCATCTTTGTCTTCATATTATGCTTAATTTCATCATAAAGTTGTTAGTTGTTAGGTATTATTTATGAGCAAGTACAACCACCACTGGTTCTTAGGCGACCATGTTGATATGAATACTGCGTGTACAGATTAACAAACAATAATTAATCCTTTTCATATGCAAATGTCCTCGATGATTCTTTGATGATCATGTCCTAAGATAGATTTGCACACTATTATGAATTAAATTTCAAGAAGCAAACAAATAAAATGTCAAAATAAATAATCAATGATAATAGATAGTAGATTAAGAAAATATCATTCCCCCCATCCTTGTTTCTCTAGTACGAAGACATCATAGAGTCACTCGAAAGACATGATAAGAAAAATAATAATCATACTATCCATGATAAGTAGTGTTTAGAAATACCGTTAGTTGATCATGTGTAATTGTTTTTGTTTTGTGATCATTGTTTGTTTAATGAGTGTTAAGAAACATTGTTTGTTTAAGCTCATGGGTGTTGAGAAACACCAGTATTGTAAAATAGTAGAACACCTGATATTTGTAGGTAATGTGGTGGAATCCACTTGGACCAATAGTTGAATTTAGGAACTAACTCCCCAGGATGACTAAGAACTTTCCCCTAGCTATGTATGATTGTCCCAAGGATGAGATGTGAACTAGTTCTAAGCTATGACGATAGGATACAAAACTGGCTAAGACTACAAAAGGATGCAAAGGATATACAGGATATGCACAAGAAATAAGAATAAATCCAAATTTGACAATTTTTTTTATTTTTAGATTTTATGATTTGTTTGGTTTTTTAGAAATTTTAAAATGTTTTTGGATTTTTTAGATTACCAATTCTCAAGCATGATTACATTGGTTTTCCCCCAATGTCTAGCAAGGTCTAGGGCCTTACAAATGGATAAGAAAACTGATAGATGAAGTGAAGGAACATGACCCTCAAGGATGGTGGGTGCCAAAATGTGATGTGTTATTATGTATCTATAAGTATACTGCACACAAACACTCAATAACTCATTATATCCAAGGTTAGTAAGATCAAATCAATGAAAACAATAGAAAACATTTTGAAATTGAATTATTTCTTCCTAGTCATGGAGATTCTACTCTAAATTGTTAGTTTCTCTCAAATTAAGCACATTAGATCATAGAATTGACAATCATGAAATAGAAGATTCAATTGTGAATGCATCTAAAATGCAAAATTGAGCTAGAATATATGAGCTTGAAATGAAACTAGCATTATGTCTATGCAAATGAGGATCTGGCTTGATAATAGCCTTAATGAAGTTGGTTTTATAGATTTTCCTTTGGAGGGAAAGATTCAAATTTGAATTTGAATTGAATGGTTGAGATGCATCCATGAGGGATGGCTAAGATTAGGACCTTGAGTGATCCATGTGATTGAAGATCATTGGTTAGATTTAAATACTTTTTCCTTTTGTGAGTTGAGTAGATAATAGGACAATTAATTAAATCACTTTAATTAATATCACTAGCCATGGGATTTTTTATTTTAATTTAATTAAATATCTAGGAGTATTAATCAATGAATGATCCGTGATGAATGATCATTGATGGTTGATGGTTGATGAATTATGCAAATGAATTGATCGATTTCAATTACACAATTATGTTGGAGATTAGTTCAATTTGATAATGATTAGGAGATTGTAACTTTTGATTAGCATTTAGGGCAATTGCTTTGGCTGAACCAATTTTAGGTGATTACAGTACCCAATTGATTTTTCAGTATCCCTATCTCTATCCGTAGCTCAACAACATCCTATGTCAAGTCAACCATTGAGAACTTTCTTGAGTCTACTCTGCCATGTAGGGTGTCAAGTGCACCCTCAACCCTGTCTGCATGTGATGTCTCTCCAGATGGTACTCCCTATAACTGAGCCATCTCCATCTACAGCCTGGTCTCTAACACCTGTGTCATCCCCAGTAGTCCCCGTAATCACGTACACTTGGTCTGCAGACTATCTCACTTTGTGACGACGGTATCATGTGTTTCCTGCAACATATATCATGCAAATGGCCCTTGTGGCTCCTGTGGTACCTGTCCTTGTATCAGCACTTGAGGTGCCTAATCCTATCCCTGTATAGGTACCTAACTTTCCTGATCCTGGCCATCTGCTAGTGGCCCCTATGGCCCCTCATCTTGTCCCCCCTCATCCTCCTCTTGTGCCTCCATCCGTGGCTAGACTCATCTCCTCTGAGGTCTCCTCTTTCCTACTGCTGACATCTAAAGGGCATCTGCTACTATTGTGCCATTGTCAACCTCTATATCACCTATAGGCTTCTCATGAGCAGCCACCTATACCAGATCTTTCAATCGTAAAGGTACATGTGTGGCCCACTAGGCTACATACTTGCATGTCATCCCTACATCTAGTACATTAGGCCTAGCCATGTAGCCAACCCATGCCAGAGTCCTCCATGTCACCCTCATAGTAAGAGCATTTGTGTACCTTCCCTAGACTCGAACCTCCCTAGTGACATGAGGATGTATCCCATCCTCTACCACCACCCCCTATTGTAATCTGAACTACCTCATCACTTGGGATGGCCTGTAATGCTCTATCTAGTGGATGGTCCTCTCTAGTTGGAAAAAATCTGTCTGAGCATATGAAATATAAATAAAGCCCTCAAAACTGTCCTCCCCTCCTGCTTGCCAGTCCATCACTCCCCTAGGCTCACATGCTTTGTATGGTGTCCAACAAAAAACTTGGATCTCATCAATAAGTCATTTTCAATATCCTGTCTTGCCCACAGAGGTATACCTCAGTGGTGGCCTATACCTACATGTGTAAGGATCTCTTGGATGTCGAGCCTCTTGCACTCTCATCAATCAGAGCACTGCAATATGCTCCCAAGTCCACACTAATAATAGTATAACCCTATCCCCATGTTGCACACCCCGCGGTACATAGCCATGTGTAAATTGTGGTATAATTGTCCAAGGAAAATATACCCCTAGCAGTAGGTAGTCCCCTGCTCAAGCATCTCTGCTATCACCCTTGACCACCCCATCCCTGCAAACCCATGTCCGACCAGTTCTACTAGGATCCTCCCACCAATCAGTCTTGCCAAAAATAGAGCTATCCTCCTCAGCCTCCTATTGACTGCATGTTGTCAGGGCATCCATGTCCTGTATCTAGGTATCCTCCTCAGGGGCCTCCTAAAAGCTAACTCCATGTAGTGATCACTTTCCTCTAGTTTCTACTAAGGGATTGGTCCTTAGATCGATATCCATAAGATCCTCCATACATCCTCCAAAGTAATCATCACCTCTCCAGTAGGCAGATGAAATGTCATGGTATCATTGTGCTAGTGCTTGATAAGTGCACTCATCATCCCATTATGTGCCCATAGCCTAGGCCATCAGGGCACATAATCTAGTCCCACAGCTACTAGCAATCCCCAGACTGCCTCTGTCAGCTAGCCCTCCAACTCCATCATCGGCGGCCAGTGCTCCTAAGATCCCAGTGGTGGAAACTGCTCCTGCAAAATCCAACATCACCGTGTTCATGTCAGTTTCCTCTCACTTTTTGCCTAACCCCTCCCAGAATGGGGAATCCTATCCCTAGGTCTATTTCTTACCCATCTATAGCCCTACCGAGTCTTTTCTTTTCCCTCCCATTTGTGTCTACCCTTTTTGGCGCAGAAAACAGTCTGGATAGAGACACGAGTTCCTAAACCAGCATCTCTAGGCCTTTTTCTCCCAGACCCCCATCTTTGAAGATGCGAGTCTGGATCAGGCATCTTCAAAGACACTGGTTCAGAACTGCCATCCGTAAAGATGCGGGTTTGAGGATTGATATATACATAGATGTTGATCTAGGGATCAGCGTCTTCGCAAACACTGGTTTGAGAAGTGGCATTTTTGATCCACCGCCCTTCTAATCCTCATTAATGACACCTACCCTTTCCCAAAAGTGGTAAAATTTTTGAAAATAGTAAATGTAAGGTCTCAGTTGAGCTACTCACCACTATTGGCCACTCTGTGGTCTCCCATGGGTCTGAACATGCTCTCCCAACTACCCCTTCAGCCTCTTGTCTACCATGTGTTCTCTCTAGAGCTCTTTTTTCCTCCAATCACTATTCACAAATGACCTTCTTTTAGCCCTCTAGCCCCTCTTATAGCCCATGTTTTTCCCTGAAACATTTTCTGCCACATTTTCTTCTCTTGCTTGTATATTATTGTATTATTAATCCCATTCTACAATCCAAATGCACATAAAATTCAAAAACATTAAAAAAAAATTGCAAATCCAAAAAAAATTAAAAAAATCAAACAAATTCAAAAAAATCCAAAATCTTACAATAAACCTTCCCTTCCTTCCGCATCACTCAATTTTCCAATTTTAGTGACGTTTTGACTCCTGTGGCTGTGATCATGTTTTTCACCAAATCAGTTTTGCGACCGACTATCCTTGCTCCTCATTCTGTTATCTTTTTCCAGCGAATATCTTTCAATGAAATCAAATCCAATCCTTTCCCGTCAGGATGCATCCTTCTGGTGTTGGCTTATCCAATCCTTCATCACATCATCTTGTTCATGGCAATAATTTTGGACTGAATGACTGCTTGGTCATTAGGCCTTCTTTATTGATTTTATCTTTTTGTGTCAGTTTAAACCTACTCACCAATACCTCAATCTTCTATATCTTGGTGTGTTGTGACTGGTGGCTACTAATACATGCATCCTTTGCAGTATTCTTTTGTTTGAGCATCTAGTCCACGCAAAGGAATCATGTCATCTGTGTTTTCTAACACCTGATGCACAACTCCTTTTGCAATATCAAAATTGGATGTGCTCTCCATATTTTGTACAAAAATGGACCCCCGAGGCTTGTTAATTGCGTTTAATTTCATCATTGCATTTGCATTTTTAGTTGCATTCATGCTTGCATTTCAGAAGGCTTCTATTTATTACCTCCTCTCCCTTTATCCTTCCTGTTGCATCCTTTTTTGAGAAAATCCCACAATACTGCCTTTGTTGTGTTCTTTTCTCAAGGGGGCACAACCCTATATCGTCGTTTCTTTGACATGACTCCTAGAAACCCTCTTCCTCTGGGGAAACTTATTTCCTTGTCTTTGACACGATGTCACTTGCAACACCACATCAAATAGGGGCAAAATGTAGACATCCAAAAATATTAATATTATTATTAATAATAATTCCCTTTTTTTCATCTAACTATATAATTTAACCAATTAAATAGTTTCATTGTTAGTATCTATTAATAATCTAAATACTTACTAATATATTTTATTTAAATACATTTGCCTCACAAAATCCCCTTTTAATAAATTTATATTTATTAAAAATTCCTCCATATCCTTAATTCTTCTAAGCTATGATTTATTCAAATCTAATTTGAATTATAATCTAAACCCTACCTAGAGACCTATTAATCTAATCTAGAAGTCTACTCTAAGCCTACCCTATTCCTACTCAACACCCATCACCTCATTCTCTAAACATACCCCCCTACCTAATTATCCTTTGATCCTACTTAAAAAGGTGATTCCTAACCTTTTTAATGCTAATAGAATGCTCACACATATGTGAAGATTCTCTCCAAAATGGTCACTCATTCCTCTTAATTACTCTTACATATTTGTCCCCCACTTGAAAAGTTTGAGCCACTCAAACATGTAATGCTATGTTTGACTCCAAAATGGCCATCCCTTCCAAGCCCATGTGTCCCTTATGTGGCTCTTATGTGAATGCCACATAGGTACCACCTCATTCAAGCCCTTCTCTTCTCTCCCAAAAATCTATAAATAGAGGCCTTCTCCTCTTGTATTTGCATCTCTCATTTTGCATTGTTATTATGCTATTTTAGTTTTAGAATCTCATTTCTAGTTTTCAAGCTCTTTATGCTTAAATCACTTAGAAGTTACATGCTAGGCTATTGTTTAATGAATCATAGTTTCTTTCATTGTCTTGCATATCAATTTTATAATTTATAATATCATCTTCGTGAAGAATTTGAGACTAGTTCTTCATGCTATCTCTTGAATCTCTTCTTTTCATCCAATATTGCATTCATATTTGCATTTGCATTGGGGATCCACTCCATTTGTGTTTGAGAGAGCACACTCACATACAATCTAAATGAGAAAATAAAACAAGTAATATAGGGTGCAATATCTTGTTTTAGCTCAATCTGATGTTATGAAGATTTCTTGTTGGTTCATGCTTATTTCATGATTTATATGTGTTAACCCGCTAACATTTTATGTTTGAGCTTGCTCCCAATAGGTTGAAGATTTCCTCATAAACAGTTCTAAATATTGAATAAAATTTGGATACCTTGATAGTTTAAAAACCAATTGACCTACCTCAGTCAATGTAGTCTTAAATTCCTTTTTCAACTCTGAAAATTTGATCATATCTGTAGTGATCTTCTCCATCAACTTTCCTATCATCTTCTTCTCCAAATTCTCCTCTACATTATTTAATGTAGTTAACTGCAAGTATGGACCTTGATCAATAATTTCATTTATAAGAGTGTCCATTTTATCAACAGGTGTCATCTTCATCATATTTAACCTCATGCACTAACACAACTAAAATTTCTCTTTCTTTCCTAAATACTCGTGTCTTCTTTTTCTTTGATCTCACCTTGTTTCTTACATCCTGAAACCGTAAATATTTTGATAGCTTCATCAATTCCTTTGGTTTTAGTCTAGATATATCAACCAGTGTGATTGGTAGTTCTTCTTCATCAACTTATTCTTCTTCCCCATCTGCAACATTCATTGGTTTGTGTCTCTTACTTACACTTGTTACTGCAAGGCTTAATTTCCTTGTAGTCTCAAGCTCTTCTTCAATCATTTCTAGAGTCTCCTCCTACTTACTTACTACAAATTTCTCTTCTTCCTTCTCATAAATCACCTTTTCTACATGTTCCATATGCAATGGTGAGGATGAATCCTCTTTTCCTCTTATGTCAACAATGTTAGTTTCATCACCACCTGTTTGTGATAGACCTATATTTTATGATTCAATGCCTTTTACAAAGTTAGGAATATGAAGAATTATATTCCCAATAGACTGATCATCATCAACTTGTTCTTCTTTTTCTTCTACCTATTTTACTTGTAGTATCTCATTCCATGTATCAACAATTTCATTATATACACTATGTGTGTCATCAATTAGAAGTCTAGATGCTTAACTCTCAATATTGAATTTATTATTGTGAGCAGTAATAATTATCTTAGCATATTCTTCACACAACTTAGGTTTAACTTGGATAAGTTTTCATTCCATAATCTCTCTATCCAATTATAATGCAACACTCCATATAGCTTCAATCACCTGATATAACTCATTAGGGATGCAAGAAGGGATTTCTAAAGGTTTTCTAAAAAAATATGAAAATGATACAAAATTGCATCTTATATCTTCTTCTTATCTTCACTTCTCCCCAAATTTTATTATTTTCCAATATTAGCAAGTCTACCATTGTCCACAATACCTTTTGCAATATTTTCAATAGAAAAAATCTTCTTTGGTTCACCATTCTTTTTCAGTTCAAATACATCCTTGTCTGATTTTGTTCTTGCATCATCAAATACTTTTTTTTATCATTACTTACCTCAGTGTATTTTCTCTTTCTTTTGTATATTTTCTTTGGAGTAGAAATGTCTTGACTTTTCTTCCTTGAAGACTCCCTTTTAGACTTAACTACACTAGTAGTTTGTTTTCTTTGTCCTCTCTTAACTTTAGTTATGGTTTTAGTAGTGTGAGATGTTCCTACATCACTACTTCCAAACTTATGCTCTAGATTAGATACCATTCTTCTTTTCTTTTTTTCTTTTTTTTCAATCACCAGTTTCTTCAATTCCTTTTGAATATTATAAACTTCTTCATCATGAGTTTGAAATATTTGTGCTTGTTTGTCTAATGGTTTTGATAACAACTCATCAACATGAAAAGTTACTAACTCATCTTCAACTTCATAACCCATAGGAGGAATCCAATGTTCCCTAGGTTCCACAACTTGCACAATACATGAATCATTGTAAACTAGAAAATAAATATCATGTTTATACTTCTATACAATGCTATCTAGAATCCTTTCTCTTTGTGCATTCTAGATTGGAAATCCTTGAGATAACCCCACATAAAATTATTGAGTTTATTCCTTATTACCTTTATGAATTCACTTATCAGCATAACCACCAGTTTATCCTTTGACCATGTAACATTTCCTTTACTGGGCAAGAATTTTTGAACATAGAAAAACATATATACTAGTAGAGCTCCATACTTAAATGATTGTCTCTTGTCTCACTTTATCCTTTCCATGTTTTTCATGAATTGGATTTTGATAATCTCACATAGATCATATGTTGAATCATCCTTCACAATCTGATAGGCAACATGAATAGTTCTAGCAGGCACACTGTTTACTCAACTAGACTGGTAAACTCTCTATCCTATCAAAATAGATGCCAAACAAACTTCCTCATCTTTAATATGATTTATTTTCATTTCTCTTACATATAGTTTGGATTTTTTTATGTCAGTGACCAAATGAGTAGCCATTGTTCTTAATGTACATTCCAAACCATGTGCTCAAAATCATGTGACCCTTTGAATCACTGTCTTGAAAATATTTTTTGTTTTTTCCAGCCATATAAATGGATCATACACTCTGCTTAACACATAAAGAATCTAATCGAGATGGAATTTAGTTGGAATATCCACTGTATAAGTCAAAACCATCTCCTGTATATGTTTTTTTTCAAATTTAAATACCCCATTGATACACATACCCTTGTATTCTTTCTTGATTTCTTTAGCTCCCATTTCTTCAATTCTATAGTGGATATAATAATGAACATCTTCAATCAGAATTGCACCATTAGGGATAGTGGATAGGGCATCAGAAATATAAATCTCAACTTATTTTCTTGGATGCAATTTGAATACGGGTTGAGGTTCCTCAGAAATGTTCACATAAACTGGTGTATCAAGATTTACTGCCATTATGACCAACTGTAACAACACAAAAATATAACCACATACTAAAATTATATCTTACAATACATAGGTTAGAGTTTTATGAAAAATTGATATGAAGCTAACTCAAGACATCAATCACCAATGTAACCTTTTGCACACACTAGCTCAAGATAGCTCTTGAATTCTCAATTGAAATTAAGAGTGAAAAAAGTTACGTTTCCCTTTATATATCATTAGTAAAATAGACTTTGCATACAACAACAATATGAATAGTGTCCCATTACTGGTTAACACATATCCACCGGTTGGTACCCAACCAACAGTAATAATAGCTATCAAATAAATATTGACCTTTAAATCTTAGTGATAGGGAGGTTGGATGAATCACTCACTAATTCATGCTCTTAGTCTTCTTGAAACACTTCTAGGGTGTTTTTACTCCACCACTTGCAACCTATAGGATCTTTTATTTATTAGGATCCCCTCGTTTACCTAGCCGACCCAACTACCATGAAAGTTCTTTCTATCAAATCAAACTAGTTGCATTCTTCCAGCACTAGCCATTAGCCCTTAAACCACCTTAAAGGATTCTAACCTCCAAATTATTGAAATGGCCTTGAAGAGGTGTGGAGGTTTCTTTAGAGACTTCATTCCAACTAACTAGGGGTATTAGGAGTCCCACATAGTTCCATTCACAAGTCAATTTCACCAAAATTCTCAATTAGGCCTAAAAGGCTACTAGCCCAATTAGGTCTCCTTCTCCAAGAAATAATGGATTTACTCCCAATCCTTCCAAAGAAACCCTAAATATTTTCTTGGGATTCTTGGTTCATATTCCTACCTCTCAAGTATTTTTTGGATCTTACGGTCACCACTAGCCGTATAGTGCCCTAACTCAAAATGAGCCAAATTAAGGGCTTTTAGGATTTTCTTGGCTCCCCTGCAACATAGTAAGTTTTCACTTCACCAATGGATTGGTCTGATCTTTCCCTCTTCATAAAATTTTTGTAAGACTCCTATATTTCAATTCTAAAATTAATTTTTTTCCCATCTATCCACCTCTGAAATTCGATCCTTTTGCACTTTAGTTTTCCCTAGTCGGGCTCACCTCTGGCTCGCCTAGGGAAAGACATTAAAATTAGATCCTCTTATTTTGAGGGCCCTAAATCCTATCATATTTACAAACATGGATTCTAGTCACTATTTCCAAAGGGCCGTATAGAATGCACAGTGGAAAATGAGCTAGAACCCCATCTTTACAAACTGCCTTGATAAGACCATTGATAGTGCCAAAACAAAACTATTTAAAAGAACTCCAAAATGTACAAAAAAACTAATTAATGCCACATAGAATCAAATAAGAATCTACCCTACAACATGCATCATTTATAGCTCCAAAGCTAATCTATTAAAACCCTACTGTAATCAAAAACTTCAAAATTACACACGAATTCACATATCCTTCATTACTTTCAAAAACTCAGTCCGTACAATGGACATCCAACCTTGCTACAAGGTAAAGGAATATCTTAAATAGGGTTTTCAAGAATTTATTTTCCCCTTAGGGATCTTCTTGGTTGAGTTGTCCAAATTTGCAATGTTGTCCGAGCAACATTTCAAAAGTTACAAAGTTGCAAAATGCAACTTTTGACAATTTCTTGTCAAACTATGCAAATGAGTTTCAATGCTCATTAGATCTTCCCAAAAAATATAATTATCACTAAAATATGATTCTAACGCATATTTGACCCTACTGACCTCATGATGAAATCATCACCTTACTTGTGCCAATTAGAAGGCTTTACAACTTCTGATCCCTAATTGCACTTTACAAAAGTCCTAAGACTTAGTTGATCCAAACCCTATTGCACCTACTTTTTGGTCAACATGAACTAAATTTTATCACAAGAAAAATCCCTAAGGCACACACACAAGTGAAAAAAAATAGATTTCCCTAGAAAACCTATTGGTTTTCCTGCACCGTTCTCCCCCTCTGCACAAACACTAAGGAATGTGGGGAGATAACAAAGACAAATCAATGCCATATTTCTTGAAATGAGCTTCTCCCACCCACGTAGCCTCAGATTCTAGCTTTTTCTTCCACTATATGAGATGTTCCATATACACCTTGTGTCTAGTAGACATCTTCACCCTATATTCCAAGATCATGTCTGCTTGAAGCTTGTCCTTAGGAGGTAAGACTTTAGTACTCACATCCTCTAGTATTTCCTTACTATTCTCATTTACATCTGTAAATGTTCCTTTTTACTTGACTAGATCAGCCACATTGAACACTGGTGAAATGCCTAAATCTTCAGGAAGCTCTACCTTGTAGGCATTTTTACCATACTTGGCTATTACCTTACATGGTCCCACTCTCTTCATTTGCAACTTCATTTGCATTCCTTTGTGCAATCTAAACTTGTTTAAATGGACCATAACATAATCTCCCACTGCAAATTGTACATCTTTCCTAGACATATCCACCTTAGTTTTCAGCTTATGAGTAGCCTCTGTTGGAAATATATTGAGGCTAGGTGACTTAAGAGGGGGGGGTGAATTGGGAACCAATAAAACTTATTCACTTTTATCCTTTGTTAGATTGTCCAATCTAATTGCAAGTATGGAACATAAAATCAATAAACATTAATAACACTTGACACAATATTTGGATACCCATAAACCTTCCAAATAGAAAGTAAAACTGCAGTGGGGATGGTACCCACAAGATTTAGAACTGCAGTAATAAATTTGGCTAGTTAAGGCTTACAATTGACCACTTATGATGGTCCACCCTATTAGGAGCAATAATGACTATTAGTTCCACCTTGTGAAAGGATTTATACAATACAGTTAAGTATACACTTTTTTAGGATATTTGTGAAGGAATGTTAAGTCCACCCTGTTAAAGGATTTTGACTGATACACCCATTAGGAAGAACCAGTGAATGATCTACTATGCAACTCAGATTTTCTGAATAAGATCCTTTGAATTAGTACTGATCACTTGAATGTGATAGATGGGTCTCTTCTATTCCGTATACTGTTGTAGCCTTCTATTCTATCTCCCACTTCATATTCACATCTGTAATTGATTCACATATTCATTCTCTCATATATACTACTTTTGGATAAACAAAGTACCTTACATATATATATCTATCCAAATCAATTACCTCCATAAGTTAGTACTAATCATATTAATTAGTATCAAACAATATGTGCTAAGTTGGCCCAATGCTCATACTTGGGTCCAGTAATCCACTCGGGTGATATATTGACACTTGGGAAACAAAATGAATTTGCAACTCTGGCACTCGGTTGACACTGGGTGCTCAGGCCACATTGATCACTAGGAGATGGTATGCCACATGGGTAACACTGGTGACTTGGGTGATACTATTTTGAACTAACTGCTCGGTTGACACTGCAACTGCTTAGTGAAGGTAACACTTCAAGCTGCTAGCTTGGTCAACACTGTAACAATGTTAATGACTTAGTATTTCAGTACTAATTGGCAACTTGTCTTTCCATAAGGTCTACAATCTCCCCCTTTTGCATTAGTGACAAAAACACTTATCATACCAAAAATTATGATCAAACTGATAAGTCAAAACTCCCCCTTTTCATGTGCTTGGGTACTTGCTCTGTTTTGACAACTGACTCTATTTTTTATTTTCCAAATTTTTTTTTGTACCTCTTCTATATATATATATATA
>MU223779.1:556976-608261 GCA_018584345.1 Thuja plicata | reverse complement strand
GGGGGGGGGTGAATCAAGAACCAATAAAACTTATTCTCTTTTATCCTTTATTAGAGTGTCTAATCTGATTTCATTTATGGAAAATAAAAGTAATAAACATTCGTAACACTTGACACAATATTTGGTTACTCAGAAACCTTATAAATAGAAAGTAAAACTAGGATGGGGCTGGTACCCACTAAATTTAGAACTGCAATAATAAATTTGGCCAGTTAAGGCTTACAATTAACCACTTCTGATGGTCTTCCCTATTAGGAGCAATAAGGACTGTTAGGTCCACCTTGTGAAAGGATTTATACAATACAATTAAGTATGCACTCTGTTAGGATATTTGTGAAGGACTGTTAAGTCCACCATGTTAGAGGATTGTGACTGATACACCTGTTAGGATGAACTAGTGAATGATCTTATATGCAACTTTGATTTTCTGAATAAGATCCTTTCAAGTAATACTGATCAACTAAATGTGATCGATGAGTCTCTATTGTTCCTTATACTGTTGTAGCCTTATAATCTATCTGCCACTTCATATCCACATCTATAATTGATTCACATATCCATTCTCTCACATCTACTACTTTTGGATAAACAAAGTACCTTACATATATATCTATCCAAATCAATTACCTCCATAATTCAGCTACTAATCATATTAATTAGTATCAAAAAATATATGCTAAGCTGACCCAATACTAATACTCGGGTCCAATAATCCAATAGGGTGATATAGCGATACTCAGGTGACACGGTGAATTGGCAACTCTAGCAATCAGTTGACACAAGGTTCTTGGGCCACATTGATCACTCAGAGATGATATGCCACTCAGGTAACACTGGTGACTCAGGTGATACTATTTTTAACTAACTACTCGATCGAAACTACAACTATTTTTCTCGGATAACACTTCAAGCTGTTGGATCAGTCAACATTGTAACCATATGAATGACTAAGTGTTTTGGCACTAATTGATAACATGTCTTTCCATAAGGTCTACACTTTTCTTCTTGAAGCTTTTCCTTAGGAGTTAAGACTTCAGTACTCACATCCTCTAGTATTTCCTTACTATTCTCATTCACATCTATCAGTGGTCCTTTGTACTTAACCAGATCAACCACATTGAACACTGGTGAAATGCCTAAATCTTAAGGAAGCTCTACCTTGTAGGCATTTTTTCCATACTTGGCTATTACCTTACATGGTCCCAGTCTCTTCATTTGAAACTTTGTTGGAATTTAGTTCTACAATCTAGACTTGTTTAATTGGACCATAACATAATCTCCCACTGCAAATTGTACATCTTTCCTAGACCTATCCACCTTATTTTTCAGCTTATGAGTAGCCTCTGTGATTGTCTTCTTCACCTGCTTGTGTATCTCTTTGAGCTCACATATACCCCTTGGGCGCATTCCATACACTATCTCAAAAGGACTACTCCATTTTGTCCTATACACACTATCATTATATGCATATTCATCTCGTGGAAGTATCAAATCCCAAGTCTCACCATATGCCTTGGTTAGGCATCTTAGAAGGTTACCTAACACTCTACTGATCACTTTAGTTTTACCATGTGTTTGTGAATGATAAGATGAACCAAAAGAAAATTTAGTTCCCAATCTACTCCATAGAGTCTTCTAAAAGTGAATCATGAACTTAACATCTCTGTTAGATACTATTCTTAGGGTTAGCCCATGTAACCTCACAATATCCTTGAAGAAGAAATGAGAAATATAGCTAGCATCATGGGTGGTCTTGCAAGGGATGAAATGGATAATTTTTCTAAATCTATCTACCATCACATAGACACTATCCAACCCTGTCTTGGTCCTATTGACAAGACTCTTCTAACCGGGTCTGCCAACAGAGGTAAGTTGTCACCGAGTACCGACCAACTTTGCCTATAAAGGTTGTCCGAGGAAATGAGATTCCCCGGGCCTCCAAGCACCTGAGGGTTGGGTCTCAACGATGCGGGGCTCAATTGGGAGATGTGACTATTGTTGTTTGTTTGTGTTTTCCCTCTTTTTTCCTCATTTTTGTTTGTGTCTTGGTCGTCTGGTTTGCCGCCTATTGGTGGGTCGACTCTGCTAGAGGGTTTTCCACCCTCTATGCAGGTGTAGTATATTCTATAAGTATTAATATGCTTGTACATGTTTGGTGTCTCTTTGTTAAGGTAGCTACTCTGCGTTCTGTATATATGTGTATTTAATATATATTAATGTATATCCTTCAAGTTTTGCATGTATATACCTTTCTGCCCTATTGTAGTTTAGTTGTATATCTTGTATATATTTGTTTGGTCATGTGTCGAGCTCATCATGCCCTATTTTTTTCCCATTTCAAGTCTGTGAGCTCGTTCCAAATAGAATACCACCTGGCTGAAACTCGACTTTTGGCTGGTTTCAACCAAGTGGTTTTCTCTCTCCTCTATAAAC
Organism: Thuja plicata; assembly: GCA_018584345.1. Taxonomy (NCBI): domain Eukaryota; kingdom Viridiplantae; phylum Streptophyta; class Pinopsida; order Cupressales; family Cupressaceae; genus Thuja; species Thuja plicata. The sequence continues at coordinate 605,828 of MU223779.1, read as the reverse complement.
CAACCTATGCTTCATTTACGTCCCACAAACGCATTTAAAACTGTCCAAGTGGCCTCCACTTTTCACGCGTTTAGACAGTTGGCTCCACCGCCGTTGCCATAACTCCCATTTATTGCATAACCATGTGATGTCCATGTGGGCCTAACGGCTCTATTTTTTCTCACATCTTCCAATGGTTAGTTTTCCGAACCCTGAATCTTTTGTCCTCACCCAACCCACATCTTGTTTTCTTCAGGTATGTTGAAGACCCCAGGCCCGGATATTGGTTAATTTCCTAAGTTTGCAATATATATATATACTTCCCATGATTTTGAACTTAAACTAACTTTTTAGAGCAATGACATGCCGCGGTGGTAAGATCTCTGGATCCTGGAATAATACTTATTCATGAATTCTGACGGCCACCTTGCCTTGCAGGTTTCTAGAGAAAATTACTTTAAAAATGTCTAAGGTTTCCACATCTTCACCACCCAGAAGTCCAGAACTTCCTTCCATGGTGGTCACTAGAGCGGTCGTTAGATCTAAAATGGAGAGGGCCTTGGAGAAATTACCTCTCACCAGGAAGTACATGATGGACAACGCCATCGTGGGATCAAATATTGATTCCAAGGTTCAATTAATTACTGACACCAGTGTCAGAATGTGGGCAAAGATGTAGGCCCTGGTCAAAATAACGTACATTCAGCAATAGTCTAGGGATCTGCTGGTGATCAACGTCAGGGATTCTCAAGGCTGCCTATTTCCCATGCTTGGTGTAGGCCCCAGAGTTGATTCTAACACTTGTAGCACATTACAACTCCTCCATCTAGGGTTTCATGATCGCAGCTTCAGAACCCACTAGATATCCCACTCCCATGGTGTCTCTTAATGCCGCAACTTTTTGAGTAGGGTTAAAGATCCCTCAGTTTGACAACCCAACTGTCGTCACCCAACTATATATGAATAATCATTGGCTCAACACTCCAAAGAGGGACCGCAGGAAAATGAAGCTAGAGATCCCCTGGTCTAAGTTTAAAGAAAGCATCTAGATTGGGATGATAGCACTATCCTGGGTCTTTGGGCAACCACATGCCCAGGAATTCACAGGGTGGATGTACTACTTCTTGCTTGGCATTTCTACCAGTGTGGAGTACTTCAATTGGGCTGCCATTATTTCAAACCACGTGGATTCTTAGTTCCTGCAGGTGGCCCAAAAGTGGAATTTTTATATGACTTCCTATGTTCTCTCAGTCCTAGTGTAACAATGACCCACCACCAATGGGTTACTCACAACAGGTGTACTTAGGATCGGCCCGGGTCAGAAGGCTCCCTGGGATTATTTCCCACAAATCCAATGGGAAGCTAGTTTCCCCAGTTTCTGTCGGGTGAATGACGCCTTCATTTACTACAACCTGCTCACACCTACCTGAGATGTAGGATATCACCTCTCCATGGAGGAAATAGATCCAATTATAAGTTATGGCCATTAGTACATACAATTCCAGCAGCATACATACATAAGGGTAACCGACTTCTCTGGGAAACCTTACTTGTTGCCCAAACATTGTGGGAACAAGATAATTCTCTTGGAGTACTACAGACAAATAATGGAGTTGCATGCATTCTATGCCTTGAAGAAGGTGACAAAAATTCCATTCCCAATCACTTGTGGGAATTACTTGTACAGTCTGGCCGCAGCCAAGGAGGCAGACAACAAACTTAAGAGCTTGAACCTGGCAAAATTTTATCTAGCGTGGAAGAACTTTGATCCGCATGGAAAAATTGCACTGGCACTTCCCCAGGCATCAGAGCCCTATGAATACCACATGGAGGACTTTTGGGAATATTTCCAAGATGACGTTAAAGTCTGAAGCCGGCATTATGTCTGGAGGACTATGGGAATGATGGAAAGGTTAAAGCTCTGGAACTTTCCAAATGACTTCTCAGACGCTGGATCTAAAATAGACCCCCAGTACAAAGAAAAGGGGATTAATAAGTTGGCCCTCCCACTAGTGGACTGGAATGCCCAGGAGGGGCCCACCATTGAGGAGTTTACTCACAACATGGTCGAGTGTAGCCGCACATATTTTAAGAGAGTATGCCTCGGGAGTACCTGTAGGGCTGCTCAGTCAGTACCAAAGCTAACCCCCAGGGTCAGAACTTCTTCACAAGGAGATAAGGGAAAAAGAATAATGGAGACCCCAACTGTGTAGGAGATCCCCATAAAAGAACAACTAAAGCAATCAATAGCGGCCTCCCAGTAGATAAGGGAGAATTTAATCACATAGTTAGCTACTCCTGTGCTCATGATCGGACCCATCCATCCTCCCTCTTCCCCTTCCCTAGAAGCACTAATGGTCAAAGAGACAGGAGTGGATCTGGAAGAGGAGCAGGTCCTAAGGTATACAGGGGTCACCAGGTGAAAGAAAAGGCTTAATCTAAAGCCGAAGGAAGAAATAGACCTAGGGATGCCTCAGATTCCACAAGTAGAGATCCTTTCTTCTGACTCCCTAGAGCTAGAGAGGGAACTGGAGCCCACTCATGTCACAGCAAATCCTCCCCCTCACGATGAATTTGATGATGTTTTTAGAACTAACGAGTTTGGAAATTTGTAGGGGGACATTGAGCAGACAGAGGCTAAAATCCCAGAGTAGGAGGAAGCTCCAGAACAAGAACCTATGCAAGAGTAGGAGGAACAAATGAAAGAAGAGAAAGGGATAGAGAAAGACATAGCATCCAAAGCCCCAGAAACATAGAATATAAGAGTTTCAAGGAAACAACAACAAAGTGAACAAATGGCATCGACTGGGGAAACCAGACCTTCGAGAATAATCATGACCCCATCTACAGTGTTCCAAATGTCGCTCCCAAAGGCAACATTTGGGGAGGTAATCACTACGGCCCAAACATTGAAACTTGGCCCATTTCCTCCCCCATTACCCAAGAATGTACTGATGGAGGAAGACACTCCGGCCACAAAAGCTGAGTAAGAGAAGCAACAAGAAGAAGAAGAAAACCCTGGGGGAACCAATGAGGATCCAAAAATTACTGAAGATATAGATGGTGGGGTGAAAGATATAGATACCACCGAAGAAAATATTACCGATAAGACAAAGGATATAGGGAAGGACCTGAAAGAGGCTCATATTAATGAGGGGGTACAAAAGGAAATTGGGGAGAATTTATAGGAACAGGTTTTGGCTATAAAGCCACCCCACCCACCACAGTGGTTGGTGGAATATTGCAAGAGAAAGGCCCCCCGATTAACACCCAGAGCCCATCTTTCTTTGGTAGAGATGATGGCTCAAGCACAGGACCCACCGAAGTCAAAGAAACCCCAGATAGTTCACACTCTTTGAACTAAGCCAGATGGAGAAACAGTTGTAGTAATAGAAACACCTTCCCCAGACGCAAACAAAGCAACTGCCGAAGCTAGAGATTATAACATGATAGAGATATCACTAGGGAAGAGAGGAAAACATGGGGAATTAGAATTTTTAAGAGAAGTAGCCAAGGCAGTAGAGGCTCGCTATGAAAAGGAAGCTCAAAAGCTCAAAGTAGAAAAGGAGAAAAATGCAAACCTCATGGGGTTGCTAACTGAGCTGGCCCGGCCTATTAATGTTATTCTCCCAGAGGCCTCTATGTCTGATGCACCACTGCTGCAAAGCAACATAGACTCATTACAGGTGATGAAGAAGAAGGCCCAAGCGATTGATGAATGGGTCACCTTGCAGTTAGGAAACATCCAACATTTCTTGGTGTCCACACTCCCAGATCTATACACAACCCGCCACATCTTACACCAGGCTGAGACCATCATCAACATATGAGAGGGGGACATAAAGAATTACGAGGCATGGAAAGGTGAGTTTGAATAACTCCTCGGCCTCAAGGAGGAGATTATTTCCGAGTTTGGAATTTTGGGGGATGATTCATTTAATTTTGTGAGGACCCAACACTCCAAACTTGACCTCATATTGGGGGTAATCAAGAAACTGGTGGGGAATCTGCTGGAAAAGATCAATGCAGTATAATATTCTTTTAATTTATACAAGCCTTTTATTTTGAAGGTCTCTAGAGATGATCCATTTAGCACTAACACATGCAAGCCGGAGGCATATGTTTTGGGGAAGTTTGATGAGTTGATGGAGTCAAGGTATCAATCCCTAGAGGGAATAGATGGAGCTAAAATGACATGAATAACTTGCATGGTGCTCAGTTTTCATAATGAAGCAAAGATGGCCAATGAATTTAAGGGAAATGTTCTAGACTTGGGGGAATAGATTGAGGTGGCCAAACACCGGTGGGCCGGCCTTAAAGACATCGATGAAGATGGAATCTCCCACCTCCTCCAAGTCTTCAATGATAGTAAGAAATAGTAAAGGTTCTCTGGGGGCCGGAGAAAACCTAAGTGTTTTTGTATTCTTTATTCTTTTGGAACATAAGTTCCCAGATCCCGGAGTCTTAGATCCTATATTTTGTATTCTTTCAGTGATCCGTGTCCCGGTCCCCAAGGCCGACCAGTCACTTTCAAAGTAGTTAATAAAGGTTTTCAGAAGTTAGATAGCTTCACCAAGGCACATCAGATCAGCGAGAAGTTTTCTGACAGATGGTCTTCCCAAGGTGCCACTTTAGAAGTACACCTAGCACATTGGAGACAGGGCATTGCTTTCCCCATTTATGAGGCATGTAGCCTCGATCCTCAGGGGATCAGTTTTCTTCTTTCTTCTTCCCATCTCTCTTCTCGAGGCTGATTCTTCCATTCTATCTCTCATCTTTTCTTCTGACATGATAGGCCTATTCCATCTCTAGGTGTTTTGTAGAGTGGCATAGGTAGTACCGGCCACCGGATAATATATTTTATTGTACAAATGTAACATAAGTTAGGGTTAGGGTAAGATGTGTATGTGTATAAATAGTAAGTCTGGTCCCATTCCAAGGGTTAGCAAAATTGATGATTTTGTAGTCCATAGTAATAGAAAAGCAGTTTTTCATTTCTCATGTTGTAGAGCTCAATGCTCCATAGTTTAAGCTTTCAGTAGTTAGATGCTCCCTTGAAGCCACCATTGTACCATGCACCAGTGCCTGCTGGAAGAAATGTTAATGAAGAAGGGAGAGTTCTTGCGATGATGTTGTTGGCATTCTATTTTCTAGATTGACATTATTTTATGCTTTGTGTTCTTCATGTCCTTTACTCTAACACTGAAATTAGATTAACGACCTCCTTTCCTTTGCTACTGATGAAATATGAACTGATGGTTGTATGTTTCTTCGATATTTAGTATAGTGTGTTAGAGTATTGTTGATGTTTTGAATGTTTGGCATGACTATAGGTAGATGAAATATTTCTAACCCTGCAGGATCTTTTTCAGTTTATTTATTAAGTGTAAGCGTGCTTGGAGAAACCTCACCTACTGGAATCCCCAGAGAGAATGAGTTGAAGATAACCAGCTATCCCCCTCAAAAATAGTCACATCTCCCAATCGAGCCTTGCACTATCAAGACCTGACCCTCAGGTGCTTGGAGGCTTGGGGAATCTCATTTCCCCAGACAACCTTTACAGGCGAAGTTGGTCGGTACCCCGATACCCGGTGACAACTTACCTCTATTGGCAGACCCACTCACAAGAGTCCCATGAATAGAAACTGGTGCTAGAAGGAGGGCATGAACTTGGCCCCCGCCTGAGATTCTTATTTTACACATCCTGAGGGTTCCCCAAGCCATAGTTTTAGGAGTCAAGCCTTTAGTGGGATTGGGTCATTCTCCCTAGTGAAATTTGAGAGAATCCTTAGATCATCCCCTAACCCCAGAAGCTTTGTTGAACTCGAGTCTCCTGCTCAAAAGAAATGGACCCTAAAAACCACACCAGCCACTATTGTCTGGGGGTCCAGAGTACCATAGAATATCCAAACTTCTTAGACAATCCCAAGAACCAGTGCTCAACTTGCTCAAAATTTGGTTCCCCAAATGGTTGCATACTTTGGTAATACAGGGTCCCCTATGGGAACTTTTCTAGGCGCAACCAATAACTTACCCTCACACTCAGAGAAGATCTACCCATGATATGAGCACTTAGGCTCACAAACTCCAAAAGAACATTTGCAAGCATACAAAGATACCATGAACCAACACCAGATCGAACATGAGGATGTTGTGACCCGAATGTTTCCTCTATCCCTAGGACAGGGTGAACTGAACTGGTACCTTAACCTTCCCACAACTCCATCAATAGTTGGTAGGACATGGAGGATGCCTTCTTGACTGCCTTTTGCATACACATGGACCTAGCTTGGTCCCACAGCTAGTTCATTTCCATTAGAAAAGAACCAAATGAGCCCCTTGTAGCATTCAATCATCGGTTCCAAGATGCCTTGAAGCGGTGCACGGGCCCTTTCATTCCATCCCTGGAAGTAACCATATAGACCTATCTCAATGTGATGGACCACTTCATTGCCACCCTCCTCTGGAGAACAACCACCATGGGTGATCGGGATACTTTGGTAAAGGTTTACAACCTAGCCTTAGAACTATCCCGCGGTCTCAACAAATCCCTGGGTGGGATTGGGCAGAGCACGCCCTTCAATATGATCCTAGTGGAACTACATACGTCGAGGGATATAACCCCAATCTGGCAATGGGTGCCCCTGTGATGGCAATGAATCCCCTGCCACTGCCAATAGACCAACAGGCCCGGTATGTTTATCCTTCATAGACTCTAGCAATACTAGGTCTAGAATCTTTCCCTTAGAACCACCCGTAGCAAACATAACCTCAGACACAACCACCCAAAGTTCCCTTCTTCTAGTTGTCCATGGCCAGAGGATTTCCACCCTTAACTTTGGAAAATACTACTGCCTTCCCAGGGAACCAACAACAACAACCATCACATTGTGACACAAACACTCAGTTGACGACCAAGGTTGAATCCCTCCGGTGAATGTTGTACATCCTGACTGTAGACATGGGTCAACTGAAGGTGGGGTCTTACACACCCCAGAACCCCAATTCCCAAAGAGGGAATATTTTCTCTGGCCAATGAAACAATAGTATCGGAGGAAGAAACTTCAACAATGGGCCTCGGCCCAACCAACAATAATGGAACAATAACACGAACACCAGAGGTCCACCTCCGAACCAAAATGCTAATCAAAGTGGTGTTGGAATGTCACATTTCACACTATTCATAGACTTCCAACCGATGACCAACTGGTGTAGATTGCATGACATGGGCTCCCACAATGAGGTAAACTATGCCACATTGGAGAAGGTCATCATGATCTCCCAGTTGGATAGACAACAATCACATGACGCTACTCCCCCAGAGCCTCCTGTGCAAGATCAAACCCATGGTGCATTCACTTGCGAGACTATCTTCTTCAGATCTACTGGAGAAGATGAAGAAGAATCCAAATTATAGGGATTCTTTGATAAATCAATTCTGGCCTTTGAGGCTAATGCCTTCACCAACCTACAGACTCCTTACAACACTTAGATCCAGGCTGGTAAAGGACCAGTTTACACACCGACAACACTACCTACAAAGGAAACTCCTCCCCAGGATGATACAACTGACTGACCCGTCCCTCCAAAAGGTTCTAGCTCAAACCAAGTGAAGGACCCGGCCGAGGGAATCCACCAGTTCTCGGGAGGAAGATTTGACATCACAAAGGCATTAGAAAAAAACACCACCTCCATGACCTTGATGGCGGTTTTTCTAAACTATCCTGAGCAGAAGAAGTCTCTTCTGAAGCTCTTGGGAAACCTGGAAGTTGTCAGTCGCCTACCCAAGACCATCTCTATTGAGGATGCCAACAAGACTATCTTCTAAGGAAATAATGAAGATCCCCCATTCCTACTAGGCCTAAACATACAAGGAAAAAACATACATAACTATCAAGTAGACTCCGGGGCTTTGGGAAACATCATGCCTCTATCCATATGCTAAAAGCTCAGATTTTGACCCACCCCATCTAATGGTGCAGTGATTCAACTAGATAAAACTACTGTGAAAATGGTGGGAGAATTGAAGAATGTCCAGATACAACTCATCCAAGACCCCAGAATAGCTAGCATAATCGATATCCAAGTGGTGGACATCTTAGAGACTTATGGGATGTTATTAAGTTGGAATTGGTCCAAGTCCTTGAATGGATACTTTTCGACCAATTTCTCCCACTTATGGCTCCCCTGGGAAGGAGAATCAAATAAGATCTAGGTTGAGAGTGAGCCCCAAATGAAGTAGGCCCTTACCAAAGTTAGGAGATTTAACAAGGTCTTCTTCTCTGAGACTTCCCTCGGGGTGTACCAACCCTTTCAAATCTTAATGTTTGATTTCACCTCGGGAGAGGATCCCATAGTTTTGTAGAGAACCCAAGACCTAGAAGAAAAGTTGAGGGTTGAGGTTAACTCTTAGGGTGCCATAGCGACCCCCACTACACTCTTGTTTGACACTTGGTTCCAGGTACACTATCAGAAGCATTTAGAGTTGGAATGTAAGCCTTGCCTTTTCACCACTACCAGGCACATCGATGCCTCTCAGAACAAAGAACATACAGTTAATTCCCCAGAACCTAGTATCCCTACTGGAAGAATTTCTTTAGTACAGTTTCCCTAGGGATCTCAATTCCAAACCCCTTCAGAGGCAAACCTCACCCATGCACCATTAGTGCAGGAGGAGGCTCCTCCCAATTCTCCCAAAGGAAATCCAGAGACTGCTCCATCTCCCTAGCTCTAGACTACAAGTGACGATTTGTGGACCCTTTAGCTTGACGGGTCTCGATCCAAACAAGGCTATGGGGATGGAGTATAATTAATCAAGCCATGAGGTAAATCCTTCCTCGCATCCTATAGGCTATAATTTAACTGCACAAATAATGTTACGGAGTATGAGGCTTTGGTTCTTGGACTCCTATTCGCATTGAGGAAAGGGCTCACCAACCTCTGGGCTCTGGGTGATTCAGAGTTGATTGTCAAACAAGTCTAGAGTCAATATACCTGTCATGATAAGAGATTGGCCACATACCGCACTCAGGCTTGGAGTCTTATTGAAGATTTTCATGCCTTTGGCATTGATCATATTCTCTGACGATGGAATTATGTCCCGGATGCCCTCGCTATTTCTGCCAGCACACTTGAACCCATGGCTGACTCACGACTCCAGAGATTTTTTGTTGAGATGATCCCCACCCCATTCATTCTAGAAAATGTCACCCACTTTCAGGTTTTTGAGGATGATCAACATATCCTAGCGTTCATGGCCAATGTTGGTGTCTTCAAGGACCAGACAGTGGAGGAACGAGACCATGATGATACTAGGCAGGGTGATGAAGATGATGGGATCATGGACCTACCTACCAACACCATCCCTAAGGGGATGGTCACACTTGAATGTATGTTTGACTCAGACCCTTGAGGCTGGGAAAAGATGTCATCCTCCTATGAGGGAAGAAAATTTGAGAAAGTAAACATCGGCCAGCCCGGTGAAGAAAAGATGATACACATTGCTACCTCCTGCTCCCCTAAGGAGAAGGAGAAGATTCTCATGGTTCTCTCAGAATACATAGATGTGATTGCATGGGGATATGAGAATTTGAAAACATATGACACATCCATTATGACTCATACCATCCCCCTGAAACCTGATGCTAAGCCTTTTCGGCAAAAGCAACGACCAGTCAACCCGTTGATCTAGCCTATGATTTGTCAAGAGGTGGAGAAATTGCTGTCAGCCTGAATAATCTTTCCAATCTGGCGCACTACATGGGTTGCCAATTTGGTCCCTGTTAGGAAGAAGAGTGGTGAAATTCACCTTTGCATGGATTTTTGAAATTTGAATAGAGCCTCCAAAAATCATAATCACCCTCTCCCCTCGTTGGATGAGGTGTTGTAGATAGTGAATGGATCCCAAATGATGTCTTTCTTGGATGGGTACTCTACATACAACTAACTCATGGTTAAATATGAAGATAGAGAGAAAACAACATTCACCACCAAGTGCGGGACATTTGCATATTGAAGGATGCCCTTTGGCTTGATCAATGTAGGGGCCACATTTCAAAAGGCTATGGACATTGTGTTTGAAGGCCTTGTGAATTGGTGCATAATCATCTACATGGATGATTTGACCATCTTTTCTTGGGACAGACGTGACCATTCTGCCCACCTCGCCTAGATCTGCGAGAGATGTCGCCGGTACAGAATATCCCTCAACCCTAAGAAGTGCATATTCAGGGTCACTAAAGAGAAGTTGCTCAGGCATATTGTCTCTGAGAAGGGTATATCCATTGAACCTAAGAGAGTTGAAGCATTTCTAAATCTGCAAATGCCCGTCAACAAGAAAGAGATGCGATCTTTCTTCAGAAAGATCAATTTTGTCTGGCGATTCATCACTATATTCACCGAGATAGTCAAGCCACTCAACGAAATGATGAAAAAAGATACCAAGATTGAGTGGAGTCTAGAAACAAAGTGGGCATTTTCCCAGATCAAACAGACGATAATGGAAGTACCTATCTTGGCTAGTCTGGACTACTCCCTCCCATTTTACATTTACTCCTTTGCTTTTCCGCATTCTATCACAATAGTATTGACCCAAAAGGTCAAGTGGGAAGAATGACCAATAGCTTTCATGAACTCCCCCTTCAAGAACGCCAAAGTCTGGTACTCATCATTAGAAAAGTAGGCCTTTTCTCTTGTTCACGCTGTGAAGAAATTCTGGCATTATATTCTCCGGAGAAAGGTGCATGCTGTCATCCTAGACCAGGCTGAGAAATCTCTGCTAATGCAAAGTTAATTGGGTGAAAGACGGGGGAAATGGATGGCCATCCTCCAGGAGTATGACTTGGAAATGCAATCCATGAAGATAGTATGAGGCTAGGGGATAAGTCGAGTGATGGCAGAAGAGACTCCCCACATAGAATGTCAAACCTACACAGTGGAGTCTATCACTCGAGATCCATGGTACACCGATCTGGTTAACTTATTGTTAAACAACAGATGCCCAGAGGGGTTACCTCCCAACAAACACCATGCCCTGTGGATGAAAATTGCTCACTTCATGATCAAAAACTATGTGCTTTACCGTAGGAACTATGAGGGAGTGTACCTTTGGTGCATTGAGAGAGACCAAGCTATGAAAATGATCGATGAATTCTACAGATAGTTTGGAACCGGGCATGGCTCAACAGACACCACCACCACCCATTAGATTATCTAGGCCAAATATTATTGGCCCTGCATATTCAAAGATGTTTACACTCATGTTCAAAGATACCATACTTGTCAAACTGAGGCACATCATGAGCGTAACCTGGCTATGCCCTTACAGCCAGTCTTTGAGGCTAGGTGTTTTGCCCAATGGGCATTTGACTTTATCAGGGAAATAAACCCCAACTCATCTACCAACCACAAATATATCTTAACTGCAACTGATTACTACACCCAGTGGTCTGAAGCCATACCCTGCAAGAACAACATGGCAGACGTAGTTATCAAATTCCTGAAAGAAAACACTGTCACAAGATTTGGAATGCCCTTTGCTATAGTATGTGACAATGGTCCAGAGTTTTCTTTGGCACAACTACTTTAATGGACCTATAATCAGAATATCACTCTAAATTTTTCTAGCAACTATTACCCCCAGGGGAATGGTGTCGCTAAATCAATGAACAAGAATCTACTTAAAGTGATCAAACACTTGCTAGAAAAAAATCCCCGAGATTGACACCAAAAGCTGAGATTCACCCTCTGGGAAAAAAGCATTAAAATTAAGGCCACCCTAGGAACGTCCCCATTCCATCTGGTTTATGGACAGAACCCAGTGTTCCCAATTAACTTACAGATCCAAGTTTTGCAGTTTATGCAAGAATTCAGCGACTGAGATAATATTGTGGAGGTTCAGCTTTTGAATCTGGTGCAGATGGAGGAACAATGAGATGCAACTCTTGAACATTTCGTGTGTCATCAAGTAGTGGTAAAATAATGGTTTGACCATAGAGCCTAATACAAGGCCTTTCAAATTTCAGACTTGGTCCTACTGTGGGACAAGGCCCGGGAAAAGAAAGGAAAGCACACCAAGTTCCAACGACTCTAGCTCAAACCATACCTAATCTCAAAGATCTATAGGGAAAATACCTACTAACTTAACACCATGACTGGAGAACCTATCCCATTGACCATCAATGGATAGTTTCTTAAACATTATTTTGAATAAGGTTGGTTTTCCCGAGGTTGTATTTTATGTAAAGTTCCTTGCTTGTAAATATTTCTTTCTCGGTACCTTGTTGGGAGGTACCTTGCCTTGTAAATAGTCTTGCTGGCCTTCCTCCAAAACCACCCTTTTTATTTTGTTGTCTTTTCTTTTCTTGTCTTCTTTTCAGGTTCCAAGACTTTTCTCTCCCTCTTGTGAGGATTGGGATGCTTCGTATAACATTTGGTCTCCGAGATGTTGTCTTTAATGTGATGATGAATTTAAGAATCTATTGTTAGCATGATGGAATCGATCCGGTCTCCAGAGTTATCTTGCAAGTTTGGTAGTACATTATGAGTAATATTCATCAGATTTATCTCTGGAAGTCTGGTAATCAGTAAAATAAAAAGTAAGGAACAAGTAATCGGACACATCAAGAGTAGATCGGTTGCACTAGATGGTTGACCCAAGTCTGAAATTTTAAAAGGATTCTTTTCAGGTCCAGAGTTTTTCTCCCCATTCAGCATATTGAGGTGGGTAGAAGGGTGAAATAATTACCGCCATTAAATTTAGCTAAGCTTAAGCTTGATGGTGAAAGAAGTACCACCCACCCACCCAGAAACATACAAAATAATGAGAAAAAGAAATGGGACGAAACTCCAGTCTCTGGGAGAAATGAACGAATATGATTACTTCAGGGTGTGATATACTTAGTGCCTCTTCTCTGCTTCTCCTAGAGGTCACCGGCTTGATTTCCTTCCAAAGCACACACTTCACCACTGATGAAAGGATCATGGACTAAATCGCGTATGACCAGATTTTCTCAGACACATTACTCTTTACAAGTAAGATGCTTCAAGTAACGATTTGTTCCAGTTTTGCTAACCAAAGATTCTGTAGTTCTTGAATGTGCTAAGGAAATCATCCTAGATAGTCACCATTTGTTATTCCCTACATCCCCATCCCTACATTTTGTGTGCAAAATGTTGGGTCCCCCTTTTTTGTTTTCTACTTTTGGCTCTTGCCTTTTCTTTTTCCTTTGTTTCCTTGTTTTCCTTCTCCAAGTTTTCTTTCCCGCGGTTTCTATTTTGTTTTTTTTGTTCTTGTCACTTATGTCTCTGGGACCCAGTCCCAGAGTTGGTCATTCCTTGTCCAAGATCCAGATTCTAGACTTCGGGATTCTCTGCCACGATGTCTTCTTTTCATAAGAGGGTATGGTCACGCGGAACCCCCAGGCCCAGAGTCTGGAGGTCGGCCTGTTCTGGATTTTGTGAAAGGAAAGGTAACTTTATTTTCACCTTGGGTATAAATAGAAATCACCTGTCATTTTTGCAATTACCATGATTAAAACACTTAAGAAATTTGAGCGATTTCGGAGCGATATCACAGCGATCTTAGCAAGAATCTAGTGCGAGCTATTCCAAACTATTTTAAATAATTGCAAGTGGTTTATGGTGTTGAGGGGTGATCATTCGAAGGTGGAAGCTGTTGTAGAGCATTCTCGGCACCTTACCTTCCTTCCATTCTCCAATTTTTAGGTTGGTGTCTGGTCTTTCTCCTTTATTTTCCTATTGTTTCATTGTGTTTTGTTGGTGTTTTTTTGCATTTTCCGTTTTGTTTCCTCATTTTTTTTTGTGTCTTGGTCATCTGGTTTTCCACCCGTTGGTGGGTCAGCTCTGCTAGAGGGTTGTCCACCCTCTGTGCAGGTGTAGTATATTATGTAAGTATTGTATATGCTTATACATGTTCGACATTGTTTTGTTAAGGTAGCTACTCTGTGTTCTATATATATGTGTATTTAATGTATATTAATGTATATCCTTTTGGTTTTGCATGTATATACCTTTCGGCCCTATTGTAGTTTATTTTTTTATCTTGTATATATTTTTTTGGTCATGTGTCGAGCTTGTCTTGCCATGTTTATTTCCTATTTCAAGTCTGCAAGCTTGTTCTAGATAGAATACCACCTAGTTGAAACTCATCTTTCAGCTGGTTTCAACCAGGTAGTTTTCTCTCTCCTCTATAAACCAACCTATGCTTCATTTACATCCCACAAATACATTTAAAACTATCCTAGTGGCCTCCACTTTTTGTGCGTTCAAATAGTTGGCTCCCCTGCCATCGCCATAACTCCCATTTATTGCATAACCACGTGACGTCCACGTGGGCCTCATTGTTTTCTTTTCATGTACATCTTCCACCGGTTAGTTTTCAGGACCCCAGATCTTTTTCCCTCGCCCAACTCACATCTTGTTTTTGTCAGGTATGTTGAAGACCTGGGGCCTGGATATTGGTTAATTTCCTAAGTTTGCAATATATATACTTCCCAAGATTTTGAAGTTAAACTAACTTTTCAGGGAAATGACGTGTCGTGGTGGTAAGATCTCTAGATCCCAGAATAATACTTATTCATGAATTCTAATGGTTTCCTTGCCTTGCAGGTTTTGAGAGAAAATTACTTTAAAAATGTCTGAGGCTTCTGCATCTTCACCACCTAAAATTTTGAAACTTCCTTCCATGGCAGTCACTAGGGTGGCCGTCAGATCTAAAATGGAGAGGGGCTTGGAGAAATTACTTCTCACCAGGAAGTACATGAAGGAAAACACCACTGTGGGATCAAAGATTGATTCCAAGGTTTAATTAATTAATGACACCAGTGTCAAAATGTGGGCCGAGATGCAGGCCCTGGTTAAAATAATGTACATTTAGCATCAGTCCGGGGATCCGCCGGCGATCATCTTCAGGGATTCCAGGATTCTCAAGGCTGCCTGTTTCCCATGCTCAGTGTAGGCTCTAGAGTTGATTCTAACACTTGCAGCACATTACAACTCCTCCATCTGTGCCGTCATACTCGCAGCTCCAGAACCCACCGGATATCCCACTCCCATGGTGTCTCTTGACACCATAACTTTTTGAGTAGGGTTGGGGATCCCTCAGTTTGAAAACCCAACTGTCGTCACCCAGTCTGATGCCTTAGCACAATTTTAGCAGTTGGAGGCCGCAGCCTGGCTATATATGAATAGTTATTGGCTCAAGACTCCAAAGAGGGACCCCAAGAAAATGAAGCTAGAGATCCCCTGGTCTGAGTTTAAAAAAAGCATCCAGATGGGGATGATAGCACTATCCTAGGTCTTCAGGCAACCACATGCCTGAGAATTCACATAGTGGATGTACTACTTCTTGCTTGGCATTTCCACCAGCGGGGAGTACTTCGATTGGGCCGCCATTATTTCAAGCCACGTGGATTCTCAGTTCGTGCAGGTGGCCCAAAAGTAGAAGTTTTATATGACTTCCTATGTTCTCTGGGCACTAGTGCAACAATGACCCAACACCAATGGGTTACTCACAACAAGTGTACTCGGGATCGGCCCAGGTCAGAAGGCTCCCAAGAATTATTTCCCACAAATCCAATGGCAGGCTAGTTTCCCCAGTTTCTGTCGGGTGAACGACACCTTCGTTTACTACAACCTGCTCACACCTACCTGGGATGCATGATACCTCCTCTCCATGGAGGAAATGGATCTAGTAAAAATTTATGGCCATTATTACATACAATTCCAGCAACATACATACATAAGGGTAACCAGATTCTTCAGGAAACCTTACTTGTTGCCCAAACATTGTGGGAAAAAGATAATTCTCTTGGAGTACTGTAGACAAATAATAGAGTTGCATGCATTCTACATCTTGAATAAGGTGAAAAACATTCCATTCCCAATCACTTGTGGGAATTACTCATGTAGTTTGGCCACAGCCAAGGAGGCAGACAACGAACTTAAGAGCTTGAACCTGGTAGAATTTTATCTGGTGCAGAAGAACTTTGATCCGCATGGAAAAATTGCACTGACACTTCCCCAGGCATCAGAGCCCCACCAATACCACATGGAGGACTTTTGGAAAGATTGCCAGGATGACATTGAAGTCTAGAGCCGACATTACATCCGGATGACCATGGGAATGATGGAAAGGTTAAAGCTCTGAAACTTTCCAAATGACTTCTCAAACACCGAATCTACAATAGACCCCCAATACAAAGAAAAGGAGATTGATAAGTTGGCCCTCCCACCAGTGGACTAGAATTACCAGGAGGGGCCCTCCATTGAGGAGTTTACCTGCAACATGGTCGAGCATAGCCACGCATATTTTAAGAGAGTATGCCCTGAGAGTACCTGCAGGGCTACTCAGCCAATACCAAAGCTAACCCCCAGGGCTGAAAATTCTTTACAAGGAGAAGAGAAGGGAAAAAGAATAATGGAGACCCCAATTGTGTAGGAGATCCCCATAAAAGAACAACTAAAGTAATCAATAGCAGCCTCCCAGCAGATGAGGGAGAATTTAATCACACGGTTGGCTACTCCTGTGCTCATGACCGGACCCATCTGTCCTCCCTCTTCCCCTTCCCTAGCAACACTAATGGTCATAGCGATAGGAGTGGATTTGGAAGAGGAGTAGGTCCAAAGGGATGTGGGGCCACCTTTGGTCACCAGGCGGAAGAAAAGGCCTTATCCAAAGCCAAAGGTAGAACCGGAGCTAGGGATGCCTCAGATCCCACAAGTAGAGATCCTTTCTTCTGACTCCCCAGAGCCAGAGAGGGAACTAGAGCCCTCTGATGTCCCGGAAAAACCTCCCCATTAGGATGAATTTGATGATGTTTTTAGAACTAATGAGTTCAAAAATTTGTAGGGGTACATTGAGCAGATAGAGGCTGAAATCCCAGAGCAGGAGGAAGCTCTAGAACAAGAACATGTGAAAGAGTAGGAGGAACAAATGGAAGAAGAGAAAGGGATAGAGAAAGAGATAGACTCTAAATCCCTAGAAACATAGGATATGGGAGTTTCATGGAAACAACAACAAAGTGAACAAATGACATCGGCTAGGGAAACTGGACCTTCGAGAATAATTGTGACCCCAAATGTCATGTTCCAAATTCCACTCCCAAAGGAAAAATTTGGGGAGGTAATCACTACGGCCCAAATGTTGAACCTTGTCCCATTTCCTCCCCCATTACCCAAGGATGTACTGATGGAGGAAGACACTTCGGCCACAGAAGTTGAGGAAGAGCAGCAACAAGAAGAAGAAGAAAACCCTGGGGGAACCAACGAGGATCCAAAAATTGCTGAAGATACAAATGGTGGGGTGAAAGATACAGATACCACCAAAGAAAATATTTCCAGTGAGACAGAGGATACAGGGAAGGAGCTGAAAGAGGCTCATATTACTAAGGGGGCACAACAGGAAATTGGGGAGAATTTATAGGAACAGGTTTTGGCTACAAAACCACCCCACCTGCCATAGTGGTTGGTGGAATCTCACAAGAGAAAGGCCCCCCCATCAACACCTAGAGCCCATATTTCTTTGGCAGAGATGATGGCTCAAGCACAGGACCCGCCGAAGGAAAAGAAAGGTCAGACAGTTCACACTCTCCGAACTGAGCTAGGAAGAGAAACAGTCACAGTAATAGCGATGCCTTCCCCAGACGTAGACGAAGCAATGGCCAAAGCTGGATATTGTAATGTCACAAAGATATCACTAAGGAAGAGAGGAAAATAGGGGGAATTGGACTTTTTAAGAGAAGCAGCCAAGGCAGTAGAGGCTCGCTACGAAAAGGAAGCTCAAAAGCTCAAAGCAGAAAAGGAGAAAAATGCAAACCTCATGGGATTGCTAACTGAGCTGGCCCAACCTATTAATTTTATTCCCCCAGAGGCCTCTATGTCTAATGCACCACTATTTTAGAGAAACATATACTCATTATGGGTGATGAAGAAGAAGGCCCAAGTGGTTGATGAATGGGTCACCTTGTAGTTAGGAAATGTCTAGTGTTTCCTGGTGTCCACCCTCCCAGATCTATATGTGGCCTACCACATCTTACACCAGGCTAAGACCATCATCAACATATGGGAGGGGGACATTGAGAATTATGAGGCATGGAAAGTTGAGTTTGAAGAAATCCTTAGCCTCGGAGAGGAGATTGTTTTTGAGTCCAGAATTTTGGGGGAAGAGTCATTTGATTTTGTGAGGACCCGGCACTCCAAACTTGACCTCACATTTGGGTTAATCAAGCAACTGGTGGGGACTCTATGGGAAAAGATCAATGTAATACAATATTATTTTAATTTATACAAGTCTTTTGTTTCGAAGGTTTCCGGAGCTGATCCATTTAGCACTGACACATGCACGCTGGAGAAATATTTTTTGGGGAAGTTTTATGAGTTGATGGAGTCAAGGTATCAATCCCTAGAGGGAATATATGGAGCTAAAATGATGTGAATAACTTGCATGGTGCTCAGTAGTCATGATGCATCAAAGATGGCCGATGAATTTAAGGGAAATGTTCTAGACCTGGGGGAATAGATTGAGGTGGCCAAGCACTGGCAGGTCGGCCTTCAAGACATCGATGAAGATGGAATCTCCCACCTCCTCCAAGTCTTCAATGACAGTAAACAACAATAAAGGTTCTCCAGGGGCTGGAGAAAACCTAAGTGTTTTTGTATTATTTATTCTTTTGGAATGTAAGTTCCCAGATCCCAGAGTCTCGGATCCTATATTTTGTATTATTTTAGTGATTTATGTCCCGGTCCCCAAGTCTGACCGATCACTTTCAAAGCAGTTAATAAAGGTTGTCAGAAGGTAGATAGCTACATCAAGGCATGTCGAATCGGTGAGAATTTTTCTGACAGATGGTCTTCCCGAGGTGCCACTTTAGAAGTACACCTAGCACATTAGAGACAGGGCACCACTCTTCCTATTTATGAGGCATGTAGCCTCGATCCCCAGGGGATCAATTTTCTTCTTTCTTCTTCCTAGCTCTCTTCTCTAGGCTAATTCTTCCATTCCATCTCTCATTTTTTCTTCTAACATGAAAAACCTATTCCATCTCTAGGTCTTTTGTAGAGTGGCACAGCTAGTACCGGCCATCGGATAATATATTTTATTGTACAAATTTAACATAAGGTAGGGTTAGGGTTAGATGTGTATGTGTATAAATAGTACATCCAGCCCCATTCCAAGGGTCAGAAAAATTGATTATTTTTCATTCCATAGTAATAGAAAAGTAGTTTTTTATTTCTCACATTGCAGAGCTCAATGCTCCACAGTTTAAGCTTTTAGTAGTTAGATGCTCCCTTGGAGCCACCATTGTACCATGCACCAGTGTATGCTGGAAAAAATGTTAATGAAGAAGAGAGAGTTCTTGCAATGATGTTGTTGGCATTCTATCTTCTGGATTGATGGTATTTTATTCTTTGTGTTCTTCATGTCCTTTACTCTAACACTTAAAGTAGATTAACGACCTCCTTTCCTTTGCTACTGATGAAATATGAACTGATGGTTGTATGTTTCTTCGGTATTTAGTATAGTGTGTTAGAGTATTGTTGATGTTTTGAATGTTTGGCATGACTATAGGTAGATGAAATATTTCTAACCCTAAAATATCTTTTTTAGTTTATTTGTTAAGTGTAAGCATGCTTGGAGAAACCTCACCTACTTAAATCCCTGGAGAGAACGAGTTGAAGATAACTAGCTATCCCCCTTGAAAATAGTCACATCTCCCAACTAAGCCCCGCACCATCAAGACCCAACCCTCAAGTGCTTGGAGGCTTGGGGAATCTCATTTCCTTAGACAACCTTTATAGGCAAAGTTGGACGATACCCTGGTACCCAGTGACAACTTACCTCTATTGGCGGACCCGGTCACAAGAGTCCCATCAATAGGTCCTAGGAAGAATCACTATAAAATCCATGCTAATGCACTCCCATGGTCTATTAGGAATGGGTAAAGGTTGATACAAACCTACATTACTAGCTCCCCTTTTGGCTTTCATACAAAACACACATTTGTCAACATATCTTCTGACATCTCTTGGAAACTTGGACCAATAATAGAACCTTTGTACCAACTCCATTATTTTGTTGATACCAAAATGTCCACTTAAGCTACCATTTTGCTTCTCCTAAATGAAATTTTCTCTCATTGATCCTTTGGGAACACATAATTGATTCTACTTGAACAAAAGTCCACATTGTGATGTATACTCTAAGAATTGACTGTGAAAATGATTCTCAAAATTAGATCATACGTTCTATGCTTTAGAGAAGTCCTCATCTTATCCATAGAGATCCTTTAAACTCTCTATCCAAATGATTTGTAATTGTACTTCTTGCACTATTAGAATCCTTCTACTTAGTGCATCTACAACCTTGTTCAACTATCCCTTGTACTTGATGGTAAATGTAAAGGCTTGTAGATATTCCATCTACTTCAAATGCCTATTACTCAACTTCTCTTGGGTGTTTATGTAGCTAAGTGTTTGGTTATATGTAAACAACACAAACTCCTTAGGTAGGAGATAATGTCTCAACTTCTAAGAGACTGCACTAGAGCATATAGCTCTAAGTCATAATAAAAGTACTTCTTCTTTTCTTCATTGAGCTTTTCACTAAAGAAAGCTATAGGTCTATCTTCTTGGCTTAATACTCCTCCTAATGTAATTCCATTGGCATCACACTCCAATGTGAATAGCTTATCAAAGATAGGTAACAAAATGATGGGTTGGGTAGACACTTGTAGAGTCCATTTGAACTTGGTTTTTAACCCACCTTTAATAATGTGTAGCACTGGTGCACAAATTCCACTAAAATTTCTTATAAACTTCCTATAAAACTGAGCTAACCCATGAAAGATCCTTACCTCTATCCCTATGGTTGGTGTAGGACAATTTAGAATAGCTTCTACCTTGCTTGGGTCCATCTTCAATGACCCTTGGGATATTATAAACACCAAATACACAATCTCTTGCTTGAAAACCTCACACTTTTCTAGGTTTATGGATAACTTCTTCTCCTGAAACCTTTTGAGTACCATCTCCACATGCTTCAAGTGTTCCTCTACTTTCTTAATGAAGATGAGTATATCATCTAGATACACTACCATAAATATTCCAGTGAAATCCTTAAGCACTTCATTCATGAGCCTCATGAATGTGCTAGGGGAATTTGAGAGGCCAAATGGCACAACTCTCCACTCATACAAACTATTAGAGGTCTTAAAATTTGTTTTCCATTCATCCCCATATTTGACTCTAATCTGGTGGTAACCACTTTTGAGATACAAATTAGTGAATTACTTTTCCCCTCCAAGACAGTCCATCAAATCCTCAATTCTAGGAATAGGGAACATGTATCTAATTTTAATCCTATTGATAGCCCTAGAGTTAGTGCAAAGTCTCCACTTACCACCTTTCTTGGATGCTAAGACCACGGGTATGACACATGGACTGATTCTCTTCTTGATTAGTCCTTGGTCTAATAGCTCCTGCACTTATTTAGCCACTTCTAAGTTCTTCTCTAGTGTGAGCTTGTATGATTCCTCGTTAGGTAATGAAGCCCCTAGTATGAAGTCAATCTGATGACTGATAGATCTTTTAGGAGGTAATGTTGTTGGTGTTCCATCAGTGATTATGTCCTTGAACTTCCAAAGTAACCTTTGGACTTCTTCTGGTATAGGTACTTGAGTAACCTTTTCTTCTTCCTTGGGTATCACAACTATAGCATACCCTTCACCTCCTTCTTGGTGGAGTGTGTTAAGGAACTCCTTCCCACTTCTTAACAAGACATTAGGGGTCTTTGACTGGTTTTCTTCCTCCTCTAATAGAGACTATATCTTAAATGTTCTATCATCCTTCTTGAATGAGACAATGTTCTCTTTCCCATCATAGATGGCTCCTCTATCATATTTCCATGGTCTGCACAATAGGTGATGGCATGCATCCATAGGAAACACATCACAAATAAACTTTCTTTGTATCCTCCAATGGAGAATTCCACCCAAGTCTTCAAATTCACAAGGACACTTTGCCCTTTATTCAACCATGTCACCTTGTATGGATTAGTATGGGGTATCTTCTCCAACTTAAGCTTCTTTATTGCCTCCTCTGAGATGAAGTAATGAGTGGACCCTGAATCCAATAACTTTACACACTTTCCCAAGTATTTTTCATCTCACTCTAAATAAGGCTCTTCTTTGTTTTGGCTCCTCCTTGACTGGTTGTCTGATTAGAACCCTTCTAAACATCAAGTTCTCCCCCATTTTTGATTTAATATGACTAATCTTAGGTGACTTGATACTCATTGTGTCTTCTTCATCATATCCTATTCTATTCTCCATGTTAGAAGAAGATTCTTTCTTATGGAACCTATAAAAAGGATGACCCATTTGTCCACAATTATAGAATTTCATATTAGCAAAGTAGGAATTACCTCTACCTGCTCCTCTTCCTCTATTAGAACCCCCTTGAGTTCCTCTACCTCTTCCATGACCTCCTCTAGGAGTGGTCTCATTGCCATGATTTGCAATTTTAGACTCTCCTTAGCTTCTTTGATTCGTCCCCTGCCTTGGTATCCTCCTCTATGTCCTCTTTGATCCCTTTCTCTTCCTCTATTCCTGGAAGTCTGATCTTTCCTTCTTTTGCTATTTTCTTTAATAAATAGCCAATTGATAATATTGGTGTACTGTTTTGGGATTGAGAAGAGTCATCTCTTCTTGTAAACTCCATTTCAATCCATTAAGGTATCTAGCCACCTCAAGGCTTTCATCCTTAGAGACATTTGATCTCATGCACAACTTTTGGAATTCCTCGTTGTAGGAATTAGTATCAAGATCCTTCTGTCTTAAGCCCTACCTCTTCTTATGTAATTGGATTTCAAATCATCTGACATGTATGCTTCATTCACTTTGACAACCATTTCTTTCCATGTTGAAATTGGTTTCTTTCCTTCTTTTTCTCTCTCTGACTAAATTAACTTCCACCATGTCAAAGTAAAGCCTCTAAGTCTTGACTTTTCTACTTTGACCTTCTGAGCTTTTGTAACTCCATCACATTCAAAGTGATTTTTTGTGCCCTCAATGCAGTCCATGACTAGATCTTCCTCCATCTTCTCACTGAATAGTGGTATTCCTTCAAGTGGCTTCCCACTCATGGCCTTCAATGCCTTCAAGAGAGGCTCCTCTTGCAATACAGGGTCAGTTTTAGGGGTCTTCTCTTCCTCTACAACCTCTTTACCCTTAGCTTCTTTCCCATCAAATTTGTCACTAAATTCATCAGTCTTGGTCTGCACTTCACTTAATTCTTATTCAAGTTGAGCTATTTTGTCCCTTAATAGCCTATCATAAACTTCTTTCTCATCAACCTTCTTGGCCAATTCCGCATTAGTTACCATGGTTGTGGAACCACTAGACTCACAATCTGACATGCACACACAATCCCAATTCTTTTTGGGGCTCTGATACCTATCTGATAGGGAGGTTGGATGAATCACTCACTGATTCATTCTCTTAGTCTTCTTGAAATACTTTTAGGGTGTTTTCAGTCCACCACTTTCCACCTGTAGGATCTTTTCTTGATTAGGATCCCCTGGTTTACCTAGCCAACCCATCTGTCATGAAAGTTCTTTCTATCAAGTCAAACTAGTTTCATTCTTGTCACACTAGTCATTAGGCCTTAAACCACCTTAAAGGATTCTAACCTCAAAATTCTTGAAATGTTCTTTTAGAGGTGTGGAGTTTTCTTTAGATACTTCAATCTAACCAACTATGGGTATTAGGAGTCCCATCTAGTTCTATTCACAAGTCGATTTCACCAAACTTCTTAATTAGGCCTAAAAGGCGGCTAGACCAATTAGGTCTCCTTCTCTGTGAAATCATGGATTTACTCCCAATCCTTCCAAAGAAAACCAAAATATTTTCTTAGGATTATACATTCATATTCCTATCCCTCAAGGATTTTTTGGGTCTTAGGGTCACCACTGGTCATACAGTGCCCTAACTCAAAATGAGTCAAATTAAGCACTTTTAGGCTTTTCCTAGTTCCTCTGCAACTTACTAATTTTTCACTTCACCAATGGATTGGTCTGACCTCTCCCTCTTCACCACATGTTGGTAAGACTCCTATATTTCAATTCCAAAAGGAATTTTTCTCCTGTCTATCCACCTCTTCAATTTGTGCCTTCTACACTTTGGTCTTCCCTAGCTGGGCTCACCTATGGCTCGCCTAGGGAGAGACATTAAAATTAGCTCCTCTTCTTTTGAGGAGCCTGAATCCTTCCATATTTATGCACATGGAGTCTATTCACTATTTCCAAAGGGCTATATAGAATACACTGTAGGAAAATGAGCTATAACTCCCTCTTTACAAACTGCCTAGATAAGACCAGTGCCAGTGCCAAAACAAAACTATTTACAAGAACTTAAAAATATAAAAAAAACCTAATTAATGCCACAAAGAATCAAATAGGAATCTACCCTAAAACATGCATGAGTTAAAGCACCAAATCTAATCTATTAAAACCCTACTATAATCAAAAACTTCAAAATTGCACACCAATTCACATAGCTTTCATTACTTTCAAAAACTCAGTCCGTACAATGGACATCCAACCCTGCTACAAGGTCAAGGAATGTCTTAAATAGGGTGGTCAAGTATTTGTTTTCCCCTTAGGGATCCTCTTGGTCAATTTTTCCAAATTTGCAATGTTGTCTGAGCAAGATTTCAAAAGTTGCAAAGTTGCATAATCTAGCTTTTGCAACTTTTGATAATTTCTTGTAAAACTATGCAAATGAGTTTCAATGCTCATAAAATATTCCCAAAAACTATAATTATGGATAAAATATGATTCTAACCCTTATTTTACCGTACTTAGCTCATGATGACATCATCACCACACTTGTGCCAATTAGAAGGATTTACATCTTCTTAGCCCTAACTGCACATTACAAAAGTCCTAAGACTCCGTTGACCCAAACCCTATTGCACCTACTCTATGGTAAACATGACCTAAATATTATCACACAAAAAAAATTCCCTAATTCACACACACAACTAAAATAAAAATATATTTCCCTAGACAACCTACTGGTGCTCCTGCACCATTTAGTGTGGTCCATTCACAATCTCAAAAACAAAATCATAGATACTTACACCATAGTGTGCATATAGATCATTACTGCTCTTGAGTCTAGTGGATTTGTAATGGGTTTGTCTTTAAGTTCTCCCCCAAATAAAATAATATTCTTAGTTTATTGATGGAACCTCCATACTTCCTAAACTAGTATAGTTCTCTGTCAGTTCAGATTAAGTCAATTCTCCTTTCCTTACCCATGTCTTCTTCATTTCACCTCTGCCTTCATCAACATTAGTAACCTACTTTCATTTTCCATCCTTTGAGTGATGACGAGATTGGTTCTTGAACTAATAATTCTTGGCTAGATGACCTATCTTATAAAAGACAAAGCATGCCATACCAATTGACTTCCAAGGACTAGCAATACCTCTCATAGTTCTAATTTTGCAGTTAATTTATAGGTGTCCATAATTACCACATACATAACATGTACATTTGGATTTTTTTCCCTTATAATAGTATTCACCGATGTGATAGGTGACCTAGGTGCATATACTCTTGACCTATAATTTTATGCTTTGTGTCCATATTTTTTGCATGAAAACCAATATCCACCAAATTTACAACTACTAGATCTACACTCATATGAAACATGACCATAATTGTGACAATTGTAACAATAACCATTAAAAGAGTAAGGTTTATTCACTAATTTTCTCCTACACATATTTTCAGTATGACCAAGCTTTCCACAATTATAACAAGTAGGTTTGTTAGGTTTCTTACCTCATGTGATTGGATATACCTTATGATCTTTCTATGCCTCCTCAGGTTTAGCTTTAGAGGATCCCCCAATTTAAAATGCTCCTTCTCTTGAATAAACTAGACTAGTTGTATCTCTATTTCTCATTTGGCTCTTTAGTTTTTCATCAAGATTTTGTGAGTTTTCATTGTATATCTTCAATTTTTCATTTGCTTCTTTCTCAGTTTCTATTTCTTTCTTCAATGACTCATTCATTTCCCTAAGTCTTTCTGTAAGATAAGAAATATTGGTGTTAAATATGAGATTATGTTATCTTACATTTAAAGGATGTGTTTTGAAATGTAGGGGGTAAATAAGATGCTCTCCTTTTATCCTTAGATGTAGAAATGAAGGATCCAAATTGATCAACATAAAAGGAAGCATCAATGCCTAAATGAATCAATCATTTTGAAATAAGAGTAAAGAGGAAGATCTTAAATACCCATTTATTTATTTGAATGTGTAATAGATTTAGATAAGTTAATAACTATAATTGAATTGAATAGGAGAAAAGTACTAACCTTGAAATGTTGCAGATCTAAAGAATGTTTTTTTGGGGGGTCTCTTAGTAATTTTTCTTGTAGAATCAATAAATAGCATTAAATTCTTGACTCTTTGTTTCCCAATTCATATTCCTATAGGGAAAAGGATAATTAACAAGGATAATATTTATTCTTCACTTTGGGCTCCACAGAGTCAGGTGGGTGCACCTTCAATAGACTACTGATTTTCAGCAATATAATAGTGGATCAAGGATTCATGATGCTTCATCTTTTTAGGCCACTTGGCTTAGGAAGGATAACCTATTGATTCTCTCTTCAAGGAATCACTATAATTAATTGTATTCAAAACAATTATCTAAACATATATTCTTCAGATAAAAAAAAGTAAAGATTGATTAATATTTGATTGATTTGATGATAATGACTACTCATTAGAACTTGACTAGTGCCCAATCTTGGGCCATAGAGTCACCATGAAATATACATTTACCAAAGACAATTAATTGAATCACAAGTAAAATTTCAGATAGACTGCCTCATAGACTATCTTCTCACTCTTGAACCCCTTGTATCAAGTTCTTGCATAAAACCCTAACCCTCTAGAACTATTTGCAAGATTTAAACCCTCCTTGAAAGCAACTCACAAATAACAACATAGTTACCTTATAACTAGTATATTTAACATTCCTCAGAAATTAAACATACAAGAGCTGAATGTAAATGTAAAAAGACATCAATGATCTGAGACTAGAAATTCTATTGAATTTCATTAATAATCTTGATTTCAATACATACAGAATGACTGAAATCTTAAAACTAAGACACCATTCAAAAGTCTGCCTTGCATTTTTTATTTTATCATCCTTTACAAAATGTTACAAATTGCTACTTATAGTGGGCATTAGTCATCTTGGAATCCTTAAAGATCAAGGATGCAAAAATCTTCGGATGACTAAGCCAATCCTAAAGACACTAAAAACAAAACATCAGTTGATCTCTTTGGCGATGGAAAAACAAAATCTGTTGACAACCAAAATCTGGTTTCATCTTTGTGTGCTAATGAGCTCTGGCACCTTTGTCTAAAGTTATTCAAGATAGCATCTGATGTTTCATTGAGACCTAGTGACCGCCGATATAGGATAAATTACACTAGTCTTTGAGATTGCTAACCTTCCTGTACTTGAAGAGCAGGTGCCAGGTGTCTTCTACTCTATATCCAGAATCTCTAAATCCATGTCCACAACCTTCTTTTTCTTGGGCTTTGTCAATGTGTCTCATGTTGTGACCTCTACATAAGTTGGCGAGTTGAAGCCTTGAATATTATCCAACTTTGTCTTCAACCTATCCCATCTGGCATTTGTTATGTTCTTAACATCTACCACAAACTTATTGAAGTTTGTTTTAGCCTTGAAGGCTTCATCCAAAATTAATGGTACAAACCTATTGTATTTTGGCCCAAACATCTTCATTCTGGCCTCTATTTGATTTACTTTACCTTTAAAGAAAGATAAAGTGAATCTTATCTACTCTATTTCCTCTGAAACTTGGACAACTATCTCTGTAAAATCATCTCTTAAAGGTTGCAATGATTCCATCCTTTCAAAAATGTTAGTCCTTACTGACCGTGTAGCATAATAGGGTTTCAAAATTGTTACATAGTTTGTAACCTCAGCATGTAACCCTGTCAGTTTTCCATAAGCATCAAATACTGTATCTGCCTTATCCTTAAACTTGTTTATTTTGTGCTAAAAGATGTGGAATAGGGCACCCATAACTACACTATTGTTCTCTTTAATAGCCTCCTCTTTTTCCTCTGCTACCAACTTTGTTTGTATTTTAACCTCAACTACCACTTTGGGTTCTGCAGGAGAAACCTCAGGCATTTCCATAAACTATTTTTTCAACTCTTTAATAGCTTATCCTGATTATGGATCTGTATCTTACACAACTCCTTATCCTTTACAATTTCACTTGTATCAATTGTCAGTTTACTCAATTTTTCTAACAATTGGGTTGTTTTAGCCATTGAGCTGAGAAAAATATGTGAGAACTTTGGAATTTTTTAACTCTCCTATATTTTGGAGGGACCAAATAGTTTGGTTGCCAACCATTTTCTCTTCTATGCTCACCACCTATGGCTTCTAATCTTTATGAGATAAGATCCAAATTGCTAGTGCCTGGGATTTTGGATTATATCCAAATCTCCTTACCATTTCACCTACCTAAACTTCTAAAGATAATTTTACATCAGGCTACTTTGAGATTTGGTCTATGATGAATGTAGAAGAAAGATCCCATCCTTCTACTAGCAACATCCCTCTAGCTTTTGCTAGTTACATGGCCTCCTCAGGAGTCATTTTTTCTAATTTAGGATCATAATCCTGTACCTCTTGTAAAGCTTCTTTTGTTATTTGTTCACCTCTGGCCAATTGCAGCTGTTCTTTCTCTTTTTTGTGTTTGTTCCAAATGAGGAAATCCTTGAATTATTTTGTCTTGATGAAATTATCATCACTCAAGAATTTATGTTTTTGAATTGTTCTTTCATCTGTGCAAGTAAATAAAGACAATTCAATTTCTTCTTGGGTGTCCTTTAACAACTTTTTTCCTTGTTTGATCTACTTTCTAAGCTCATGATCATAGGCTCTATCTCCTGGGATTAGACAACCTATTCTATCCCTTTTCTTCTCTCCTTTTAGTGAATTCTCCCCAAGTTCTACTTTCTTCCTTTTGAGTGGGGGCTCCTCTATCACTTCAGTCTCTGAGACTTGTGTCAAATCAATAACATTGTTAGCTTGTTCATCTTCTGCTAGTTGTCCTTATATAATTTGTTGATTTATAGAAGTAGGGTTAGGAACATATTATTCCCCTTCACTATGATCTTCATACTCAGAAGAAGAGTATTCTTTCTTCTTCTCCTTTTCCACCAGTATGTTTTCTAACTGATTACACAATAAATTATGGGACTAGATCATTGCATCAAGCCGGTCCAACTAGGGAATTTGTGGGAAAAAACCACCAGAGGTGTATCACTTTCTCTTCACTTGCCTCTCAAAGTCCATCAATTCATTGAACTTGTTTTCCCTTATATCCACTTCCTCATCCTCCATCATATTTCTAATGAGGTCCTCTTTAGTGCACTGCTCATGCTCTTTATTATATGGAATGGAAAGGACAAGAAATTTCCTAGCACTCAAGATGAAACCCTCAGTGTCTACATACCTGCATAGGGAAAAATTCACTCTATAGTGGCTCATCCATACATTTATCAGATCTATAGCCCCTTTCCCAATTGTAAAACCACATACTTTGAACTATCTTGGGGTGAATGTTCCCTTCCTATGGGGGCAAAATGTTGTTTATCTGTCAATATTAACTGCCAAATGAATTCCATGGTAGCAATCCTAGGTGGTACATGAAATGGTAGAATGTAAGGTAGGTATGAACAACCATATACCCTCATCATTTTGTAATTTTTATCATAAAAGAAATGCCCCCAGTTATGATCTCTAGGCCATTTGTCCACACAATAAAAAGGCCTCAATAATTGTAGAACTTTTACTGATAACCTTGTTTTGTTGACACCAGTAGCCCTTAGGACTTGGTATACCATCTAGTTCTCAAAAGAATAGAAATCATTATCTCTGGAAGTATAATTCCACACCCTCAACCAGAATTGGATTGGGTTGGGCTGATTCTGAAAGAATCTCAATGGTCTTAAGTTGTTGTAGCCCATCAAAGGGAAGTTGTAGTAAAAAATCAGATGCATTAGTACTTAATATTTCATAAACCTAGGGTTTGCCTCCTTTTTCTAAATATACACAAAACCTTCATTCATTCTATCTATTATATATTGGATGTAGTCATAGTTGGTGCTAATGTGAGGGATATGCATGTCTAAAATAATCATGATGATATCTGACCTAATCCTCTCGGCTCCTACATCTACTCCCAACACTCTATATAGTGCATAAGCAACGTACTTGATATAAAAATTCAAATCCTCATAAAAATATGGAATCTCCCCTAGGATAGGTGCAATATAATTCTTCATCTTCTTGGAAACATGATTATCCTTAATCAATTTTTCTACAACCCTAGACTCCCCAATATATTTTTTCTTCAAACTCTGCAAGTTTATCTCTATTGTCATAGGGTAGTAGACATTAAAGGCCTTGATGAAAGAATTCCTATTTAGGGTCACCAAGGGTCTCCCATCATCCTTTTTAGTTACCTTGGTAAGTGGATCATATCTATTTTCTACGTCAAGAATGAATTCAACATCCACAAAGACATCGGGAGATATTAGCTTGGCCAGTCCACAGGTCCAAGGGTTTGAAATTGGGATTGCTTGATCACTATTTCTCTAGAAATAATTATATAGGGAAATTCCAAATGAACCTAAAGTCTTACCATCCCTATTGTATGATAAATAATCTAGAATGATATCAGCACTTACCTTTCTGTTTTGGGTAGAGCCCAACAGAAATTGAAGAAATTCATCAAAATAATTCCTTTTCCCTTTCATGTCCTCTCCAGTATCTCAACTTTGTCCACTAGTGGATGCCACACTGAGTGCTTGGATCATTTTCTCTATTCTATTTTTCTCACACTTCCTTCACTGATATTGAAACAAGACTCCTCCAAATCCTCACTACAGAATCATCAATCAACTCAATTCCCTCTAGCTTTGAAAATCTGAACACTGTGACACTTAGAAATTCTGAACTCTTGATCAATTATACTGCCAATTAGAACCCTTCCTTCAATAATGGTTGCTTGAAGATCTCACTGTTCTCAAGAATCTGATCACATAGAAAACTTATGTACTGAAATATTCAAAGATGTTGAATTAGAATGACAAGAGACAATGCTTACTTATAATTTTGAAATCAATGCAAACATCCCTTCAAAACTTACAGATTTAAAATCCATCACTTTTGTCATAATTTTATACACTATGACATAAATTCAATTCCTAGCTGTAGCCCCTAAAAGTGATAGAAATTCACATTCGAATGAGTGCCTCTCATTAAATTCATAAAAGTTCAAATTTCATTGGTTGTCTTTCAACTACTTTTCCACCATGGAATTCATTCCTTACTTCTCATTGGCTATCCATTGTATCTTCTGGTGGCGATGAAAAGTCATCTTTTAACTCAAGTTCTTTTACAATGATCTCATGACTATGTATCTCCTTATTGCTGGATGATTTCACTAACTGTAATTACATCAAGAGATCAGGTGACTAAATCTCTTCAAACTTCACTTTAACCTTTGGTTCCTATCTAGAGATTTAGCGACCATGCTTTAATCTCTTTATCACTGCACATTTATTTTATTTGATAATTCATTCAGAGACCTAGCGACTACCTAGAAACTATAGTCATTTTCTCATGATCACAAAATCATTTTTCACTTTAGTCAATCATCTAGAGATCACCCGACCGCCGTTGATTTTCTGTTATCTTCATCCAACGGTTCTCGCCAAGTCTCTTAATCCTTAACACAAACCCTAAATTCTTATGAGACTTGGCGAATGTGATCTCATTATCGCTAAATGCCATCTCGAGGCCACACATATCTTTTGAACATGTGTCTCATCTTCCTTTCATCTCATGATCGCTAGATTATTTTTGAATTTTTAGCTTTTACTAGTGATTCAGTGACCACCATCAGATCATCTCTTAATCCAATGGGTGTTGCTTGATCTCCTGACTTTTAACTTAACTCACCTTTCTTCACGAGATCAAGTGACAACATAACATGGGAACTTAGCTTTAACCTTGGCTGAATCAAGAGACCTTGTGGCTGTATGAACTCAATGTCACTTGATATTTTATTTTCTGCCAAGTTTATCTGGAGATATCCCAACTGTCGTCAGATTAAAATTTTGATCAACGACTATCGCTAGAACTCATGATTCATAACTTAACTCACTTTGCATTAGGAGATAAAGAGACCAAAGGGAAACTTTAACCATTCACTTAACTTATCAACCATGGATTAAATTAGGAGATGACATAATTTTTTAATCTCAAAGTCACCACAAGAATTTGCTAACCCATATTAAATCTAGAGACAGCCTGACTAACTATTGGAACAACCTTACATCCAACGGTCCTCACTAAATCTCATGATCTTTGAGGAAAACCCTAATTTCTTATGAGACTTGGTGATATTAGTCTCTTGATCGCTTGATACCTAACTCAACCCAACTTCCTTCATGAGATCAAGTGATAACACAAAATTTGAACTCTGCCTTAACCTCAGTTAACACTGGTGATTACGCAACCAAAGAGACCACCTTAAACTACATTCGGGCCCACCATCAGACATATGGCACAATTTTTGTAATAAACTTGATCACTAGTCACTGAATTAACCACGGTCTATGTCTGGCGATTAGGCGACTGAGTAATATCAAAGTCGGGAGACAAATTTACTAGCCAGGATTACATCATGAGACTTCCCGACTACCTCAAGATCTTGATCTGAATCAACGATTATCACTTGATTGCCAGATCACATATGGTATATTCCTTTCTTATAGAGATCACCCGCCCGAAGGGAATCATTAAGTCTCATAATGATAAGGAATATTTTGACTTTATAAGGAGACTTCGTGACTAGGAGAGAACAAGAAATAAAACACATGCCTTAAACAAATTAATTGACTTGAAAAAGTAACTTCAAATTAGAAGGGTTTTTCAATGAACTAGGGTTTTTATCCATTTTCATGTAGAATGAATAAAGAATTAGGTTTTTTGACATCTCACTTTGATTTTTACCTAATGACCATCAATCTTTAGAGGGACTTTAACAATTTTGAACACATTTTCAAATTTGAAGTGAGGACATGACTGAGGACATCAAAAAAATTTAGGACACAACTCAAAAAATGAAATATTACCAATAGTAGCTCTCTCTAAGGATGCTTAAATTCTAGATTACATCAAGAATACAGATCTCTAGGGAGGTAGACCAAAACCAAACTAACCTATTACCAAAATAAAGACACAACTAGGAAGGAAACATGCATGTACATATGATACAATACTACTATGCATGGAACTGAAGATCTAATTGAAGAAATTTTTTAGAAATTGTCCATGCATTGGCAATTCCTATTCTTCATCATCCATATTCCTAAGGAAATATGAATCCTTTCCAAATATCTGTGAGATGACAAAAGGCCCCAGCCAAAGTGACTCAATTTTTTTATGCTCACCTTTGTCTTCAGCCCTGGTATTCCATTGCAACACAAAATCACCATGCTAGAAATTTCTTTCATGTGCCCTTTTGTCAAAAAGATACTTCATTTTTTGCTGCAATTTGACATTTTCCCTCTGGCTTTCTCTCCTTATTTCATCTAATTCTACCAGTTGAACCATTATTTCTTCCATAGGTTCAAAGACTTCAATCTTTTCATCCTGGATAAATTTATAGATTGGAAGAAAATTATTGACAGGCATCCTTGATTGAACACCATATACCAACTCAAAGGGGGACTTTCCAGTGGACTTTTTGATAGTGATCTTGTCTTCCCAAAGGTAAAGTTTTAATTTCATATGCCAAGATCTTTTATTTCCTTCTAGGGTCATTTTCAAAATTTGTACGATGCTTTTGTTGCTTGACTCAGCCTAACCATTTTCTTGAGGATGGTATGGGGATGATTAAGACATGACAATTTTCATATCAGAGCAGAAATCAGTAAATTATTCAGACCTAAAACACATGGCATTATCCATTACCAATTTTAGGGGGACACCAAATCTAGTGATCACATTATCCATCAAGAAATCAATGACCACATTTCTTGTTGCTCTTTTGTTTGAAATTGCCTCTACCCATTTTGTGAAATAATAAGTTACCAACAGAATCCAACTATGGCCTCCACTTGATTTTTCAACAAATTATCCTATGAATCCCATTCCCCACATAGAAGAGGGGGTTTCTGCTACTACAGGATTCAATAGTAAGGCCCCTAAAAATTTAATTTTTCTTGAGAATCTCTGACATGGCTCACATTTTTTGACAAATGATAAGCATCTTGGAACAAACAAGGCCAATAGTATCCAGCTCTCAAAGTTTTATGAATTGTGGACCTAGCAGAATAGTGCCCTCCACACATTCCAGCATGCATTTCTCTCAAAATCTTCTCTGATTGTCCTTTGTCAAGACACAACAACAAGATCCCATCTCCATTTTTCCAAAAAAAATCACCATGAAATAAGACATGTTTCTGAGCCTACAATTTCAAACTCCTCCTTTGGTTATCACTTAGGTCATTTGGACACTTAGCATTTTTCAAAAAGTATACAATATTAGTATACCAGGGTTGCATTTCAATACTTGTTAGGTAATTTTCACTTGTATCAACATTGTTGACCTGAACTAGATCCAGACTTTCTTCTGTCGTTAGTTTTGCCAATCCTAGTCCTCTGAACAACTTTGTGATATGGATGTCTTAATCAAACTCTTAAACTTTGTTTATCTATTTGCATCTTTTCCATGTTACCTCATTCTGAACAAAAATATCTTTCACAGCAGCATGAGGAACATAGGCATTTACCTTTGCACATACCAAATATGTCCTTAAAGATTTAACTGCCTTCACTAAAGCATAAGCCTATTTCTCCATCAACTGATAGTTCAATTAAGCTGATTGCAATGACTTATTGAAAAATGCAATGGGATTTTCAAATCCATCACCATCCTTTTGCAATAGGACTGCTGCAATAGTATGGAAAGAAGCAAAAGTGAATAAATAAAAGGGCTTGTTATAATCAGGGGACACTAGGACTGGTGCTTCTTGGATAGCTTGTTTTATTATTTCAAAGGCCAATTGTGCCTCTTGGTCCCATTCAAATCTTACATTTTTCTTCAGCAATCTGACAATGGGTTTAACCAATTCTACAAAGTTGGCAATAAATCTCCTAACAAAATTTATTTTCCCTAGAAATGACTGTATGCCTTTCAAATTTTTGGGAGTAATTACCTTTTGTATAGCCTCAAATATTTCAGGATCTATTCTCACTCCCTCTTTTGACACTATGTAGCCCAGAAGTTTCCCTTCTGTAACAACAAAGTGACACTTTTTTGGGTTCAAAGACACCCCATATTCCAATGCTTTTATCATCACTTTCTCCAAGTGGTTGCAATGATCTTCTGCCCTTTTTGAGAAATTCATCAAATCATCTTGGTACTCTACCATCAGGACATCTATAAGATCTTTGAAAGCTACATCCATGGCCCTTTGAAAGGTTGCACCAGTATTCTTCAAACCAAATGGCATGTGGGAATACACATAAGTGCCCCAGGGAGTAGTAAATGCTATCTTGAATTGCTCACATTCTTTGACAAGCACTTAATTGTATCCTGAGAACCCATCTATCATAGATAAAAAATCACATCCAGTGAATTTAGGTAGCATAGCTTCCATATTTAGCAATCCATAATTATCTTGTAGTGAAGCTACATTCAAGTTTCTAAAATGAACACATAGTCTTATATCCCCATTCTTCTTTCTCACAGGGACTAGATTAGAAACCCATGATGAATACCTGATAGGCTGGATTATGCCTACATCTCTCACCTTCATCAATTCTGTTTGCATTTTGGTATCCAAAAATGGGTTAGTGGGCCTTTGATTTTTCCTAAATGGTTTTATACCCTCCTTCAGAGGGATGTCATGCTGGACTAAGTCTTTTTTATAAGCTTTCAAATCCTCATAAGACCAGGCAAATACATGTTTGTAATTTTCAAAAGTTTTATCAAATTTAGTCTCACATTGCTATCCAACTTTTTACCAATATAGACTAATTCAGGAGATGTTTCAGACCCTAGGTTAATTTCTTCTAAATCAGCTACCTTTTCATTGGACCTCTGAGTCATAATTGTCATTTATGCTGAACATGCTTTCCAACTCAACTAACCCTTTGTGAATGTGATTAGTAGCCAGCTGCATAAATTCTTGATCAAAGATATACTCTTTACCATCCACAAATGCTACTAGAGATTCACAATCAATCTTCTCACCATCATATTGATCTACACACTATATAAACCTAAGGATATCATCATTGTCCTCAAATACTTTCCAATTATAAATATTATCAGGGACAGTAGGTCAACTTTTTATTTCTACCCAAGACATGCTAGTAAGGGTAGCATAATTATTATTTATGGAAACATTAGGAAGTCTTCCATTATGTTATTTGATCTCTCTATCCATAGGATATTGAAGGCATCAAAGAATTCTATCCTATCCCAGGTTGCATACTTGTACAATTTTAGTCTGCCATCTTTAGCAGCATAATGTTCCCTTATCTGAGATATGATTAACTGAGAATCCCCATGAACCTTCAAACATTTAATACCATGCTTAATATCAATATCCATTCGCAAGATTAAGGCTTCATACTCAGCATTATTATTTGTACATTAGAAAGTTAGCAGGAAGGAATACTTGAAAGTGATACCTGATGGGGAGATAAACAAGACTCCATCTCCTAATCTTTCCTTGGAGAATCCTCCATCAAAGTATATTTTCCACAGTCCATCTTGTTGTAAGAGAAATTCATCCATAATTGGGTCACTATTTTTTAATTGTGGCTTAATCTCTTCCATAATAAATTTTTCTATATCAACATTTACACAACAATTCAACTGGTCAAGTAGAACCACCTCCACCATGACAGGTGACCAGGGTTCTCTATACAACTTGACCTTATTTCCATTTACAGGGATAGTTGCATAGGAAAAGTCTAATTGCATCTTTCCACCCACTATTTTTGCCCACTGTCTTAACAAAAGCATACCGTAATATGGATTAGTATCAACAACTACTATATCCATTCTGTAAGTTTCTTCAAGGAAAGCAACAATTTTCACTTTAATTTCTTGCAATGTTCCTATCACAGGAACTTCCCTGTTTTCCATAGCATAGTAACTTCCAATAGGTGTGGAGACTTGAAGGTCCAATTCCTTCATGACATGGTAAGACATCACATTTTCTATAGCTCCAGAATCAATCATGCAATTTTTTACTAATAAATTATTTACCATTAATGTAACATAGAATGGGTCAACAGATAATGGTTCTTGGGTAATTATGTTGCCAATGAAAATGTTGGAAAATTCTTTGCCCTTCACTTTTCCTTTCAATTGTGGACTATTCATTGTACTATCATTTGATTTCCAGGGTATCTTCTCTTGATTTCACATAGACACATCATCTATCCCTCTGAGAAGTGCCAAAGCAGCTTCTTTATGTTCCTTTATTTTCAACATTTCCATGAGTGGGACTAAAAATTTCATTTGTGTTAGAGCATGTCTCATGTCAAAAAGCGGTAATTTAGAGGGCACATCATTCATCTTTTTACCTTTCTTGGATTTATCATTGGGTATTAGTTCCTCCCTGGCTTCTTCCTTTTCAACATGATCAGAAGAGGGTCATGTTTGCCTTCCAAACTTTTCATCTTTATTTCCCTTGACATGAGAATCAATAGTAACTTGAGTGAATTCTTCCTGAGATAGATAGGGGTAGGTTTATCTTGGGCTGGTTGCACTATTCTATTTCTCAGATTATATGCATTTCTGGCCTAATTAATTGCTGCAACAGTCAAAGATTTGTTTTCCTCATCAGTAGGAGTTTTAAAATGAGAATGTGACTTGTCACTTCCAACCTGTATTAATAGTTTCTTGCGAAAGATTGTCAACTTTATCACTTTGGTAAGGTGTAATCTCTAATTGATATTCTAAATAAGAACTATCTTTTGTATACAAGTTATCAGAAGATGAACCAATATCAGAAAACCATGGGTATGGTTTTTTTATTGAGAACATATTGATGGAAGGGCCTTCTTGTTCCCTTTTTCTGTATGTTCAAACAAAGTCTTGGCTACTACACACTGATAGGAAGAATGTGGCATATTGGAAGCATCACACTAGAGATTTTTCTCAACATAGTTGACATTGTTCCTCTTTAGGGGATCTGGGGTCTCTTTGGCTTTTGGGTTATCTTGTCCATCGGGGACTGGCTTGCCATTGTTCCAATTTTTTTTATAAGGGTAGTCTCTCAAGTTAGGTCATTTGTCAAACCTTTGGTTAGTGTATTTATTGTCACGGTACCCTCCCTTATCATTCTTATCCATTTTGGTAGCAAGATCTTTTACTGCACTCACCAGTTCGTCTATTGTATCATCTTCTTTGACAGTTTTGTTGGCAGACCCCTTTTCCTTCCAAAGTTTATTGTCTTCCCTCTTTCCCAATTTCTTTGATGCTCTTCTATTGCTTTCAATGTCAATAGCGATTTTTTAAGCATCGCTTAAGGTTGTTGGGTCTCTATCTCTGAGTAAATATGACATTTTACCATCAACAACATTTATATATGTAGTGAGACATACTTCCTCATCTAACCTCAAAACTTGGAATAGATTATTCATGGCTTTTTGGAATCTACTGTTAAAATTAGCCATACTCTCATTAGGGAAATTTTTAATGTTATTGAATTCAATCAACATGTATCTAGAATTGACATGTTCTATAAATTGTTCTCTAAAAGATTTCACAAATTCATCCCAAGATGCAATGCTATCATTAGGCAAATTTCTGAGCCAATCACTAGCATCTTTTGTTAATGATTGAAAAAAAAGCTTCATAATGAAATCATCCTTTTCAATTTGAAAGTAAATTATTTTATCACTAAAATCTTTCAGATGCTCTTCACAAGTTACAACATTTTTTCATATGAACTTGGGGATTTTGTCTCTTACCTCATTGGGGATCACATTAGGGTGACCAGGAATGCCTTCAAAGAAGAGGGCTATGTATCTGTTCATGTTGACATGTCTCCTTTGGAAATTTCCAAGCACATTGTTTCCACCTGGTCTAGTAGCTCCTCCTTGATTTTGAGTGGGTAGGGAAACATTCTGTTTTACGCTAGAAACTTGAATGCTTGGGCCCTGACCAACAAGCTGTCCACTTGCATTTGGGCTAGAGGTTTTAACATTTGAATTCAAACAAGCTGATTGAATTCTAGGACCACCACCTTGAGTATTTGGATCTAGACCAACAAACTAGTTTTGTTGCTGCATCCCATGATTTACAAGCATAGAGCTACTAGAAGTAGTGTTGGTAGTAGCATGGAGAATAGCCATTTTCATCTTCATATCAACTGTAGCAGCCTCTAATTCTAACTTCTCCAATTGTTTGGCTAAGTCTTCTTTAGATTTTTTATCTTTCTCAACTTCTACATCAATTGGAGACATTCCTGAAAGGATAGTCACATTTTTTTTAGGCTCACTAATAGTGATACCAACAACCTTTTGTTTACCTTTGTCAGAGATATCTTTAGTGTTTGCATCAAGATTTTCACTCTGCTCAACCTTATATGGGTGCAACTATCTAATGACAGGTCCTTCCGTTTAAAACTCATCTCTGCCAGAATTTGATTTCTAATTTACAAACTTGTTCCTTAAATCATCAAGGTTACCAAACAATT
The DNA here is from genome assembly GCA_018584345.1 of Thuja plicata. Taxonomy (NCBI): domain Eukaryota; kingdom Viridiplantae; phylum Streptophyta; class Pinopsida; order Cupressales; family Cupressaceae; genus Thuja; species Thuja plicata. The sequence continues at coordinate 565,959 of MU223779.1, read as the reverse complement.
ATGGGTTCAAACTCTTAACCTCTTGACTTAGGATTTTAGCCTTAAGGTCATTTCTCCTGGTTTTAGCCAGGAGTGCTTCTCTTTCCACTAGTAAATCATATACTTCTGGCTCACATTTATTTCTGGCATTGGCTATTTCCTTTTCTTTTTTTTTCTTTCTCTTTCTCAAAGTAAAAACCTCATCTCTCAACTGAACAGAGTCATAGGAGGTTGTCTCAGTAGCAAAATTTTCCTCTGGTGGGGCTAGATTTTCTTCTGCAAGGAAAAAACCAACATCTGTTGTTTCTCCCTCTCTGAAAGGATCAAAGTTTTCATCAACTCTATAAGTGTCAATTGGCCCTATGGGTCCTACATCTTCCGAGGAAGATGACTTTCTTTCTGCGATAGGGGTTTCCATTCTCCCCTTAGAAATATTTGGAGAATCATGTTTGGAACCACCTCTCTTTGACCATTGTTTCCTTTAATGTGTATGGAGCTCTTCTCCAACATCCTTTTCATGATTTTCTCTCAAATATGATCTAGTATTCCTTTATTGACTCATCTTTTAGAAAAAACAAATATATTCAATATGTTTAATGTGCAACACTGGGGTACATAGAGGTTAGAGTCGCCACCTCTTCTCAAAGGAAAAATATATATAAAATATTGAGCAGAGTCCTGACTTAGATTTTCTCTTACAACAATAGGTCCAAAAGAAACTTGAAATCAACATTTCTTGATAATTCCTCACCTGGTAATCTCAAGAAAATGATTCTTCACTATTTGTGCGACTGGAAATCTTCTCAACTCTATTACTTTTCTTTGAAAAACATGTATCAAAGACTCTTAAGTTGCCATTCACTCTATTTAAGACAAGATCTGTATCATTTTCATGATCAAAACCTTCAAACAATGTGCAATGATAGATACGCAAAATAAACTTGTTTTTATTATTATGAGGAACAATAGACTTATTCTCAATATTTTGAGGACTAATTCTTTCATGAACATGACACTAGAACATTAAAATAATCCCCATTAGAGTCGCCAATTTGTTAGCACTTTTTCTTGTAGAATCAATATATAGCAATAAATTCTTGAATATTTATTTCCCAATAAAGATTCATATAGGGAAAAGGATAATTAACAAGGATAAGATTCCTTCTTCACTTTGGGCTCCATAGACCCAGGCGGGTGCACCTTCAACATACTACTGAATTTCAGAAAATGTGACAGTGGATCAAGGATTCATGATCCTTCTTATTTTTAGGCCACTTGGCTTAGGAAGGATAACCTATTGATTCTCTCTTCAAGGAATCAGTATAATGAGTTGTATTCAAAACAATTATCTAAACATGTATTCTTTAGATAACAGAAAGTAAAGATTGATTAATATTTGATTGATTTGATGATAATGACTACTCATCAGAACTTGACTAGTGCCTAATCTTGGGCCATAGAGTCACCATGAAACATACATTTACCAGAGACAATTAATTGAATCACAAGCAAAATTTCAAATAGACTGCCTCACAGACTATCCTCTCACTCTCAAACCCCTTGTATCAAATTCCTATGTAAAACCCTAACCCTTTGGAATTATTTGCAAGATTTAAACCCTCCTTTAAAGAAACTCATAAATAACAACATAGTTACCTTATAAATAGTATATTTAAGATGCCTCACAAATTAAAAATACAATAGCTGAATACAAATGCAAAAACACATCAATGATCTGAGACTAGAAATTCTATTGAATTTTATTAGTAATCTTGATTTCAATACATACAGAATGACTGAAAGCTTAAAACTAAGACACCATTCAAAAGTCTACCTTGCAGCTTTTATTTTATCATCCTTTACAAAATGCTACAAAATGCTACTTATAGTGGGAATTAGTCATATTGGAATCCTTAAATCTTAAGGATGCAACAAGCTTCAAATGGCTAAGCCAATCCTAAAGACACTAAAAACAAAACATCAGTTGATCTCTTTGGCGGTGGAAAAACAAAATCTGTTGACAACCGAAATCTAGTTTTATCTTTGTCTTCTAATGAGCTCTTGCACCTTTGTCTGTAGTTATCTAGGATAGCATTTGATATTGCATTAAGACCTAGTGACCACCAATACAGGATAACTCACGCTAGTCTTTGATATTTCTAACCTTTCTGTGCTCAGAGAGTAGGTGCTAGGTGTCTTCTACTCTGTATCCAGAATGTCTAAATCCATGTCCACAACCTTATTTTTCTTGGTCTTTGTCAATGTGTCCCATGATGTGACCTCTGCATTAGTTGGCCAGTTGAAGCCTTGAATATTCTCCAACTTTGTCTTCAACCTTTCTCATCTGGCATCTGTTATGTTCTTAACATCTACCACAAACTTATTGAAGTTTGTTTCAGCTTTAAAGGCTTCATCCAAAATCTTGTTATACCTTTCCATATCAAGCTCACCATTATCAGAGATATATATATCTTTATTTGGCATCGCATTGTCAAAATTAGTGATCCATGCCCCTAATGGCTTGATCTAGTTATCATATGTCCTAATTGATGGTACAAACCTATTGTATTCTAGCCCAAACATCTTCACTCTGGCCTCTATTTGATTTACTTTCCCTTTAAAGAAAGATAAAGTGAATCCTATATGCTCTATTTCCTTTGAAACTTGGACAACTATCTCTGAAAAATTAGATCTTAAAGGTTGCAATGGTGCCAACTTTTCAAAAATGCTATTCCTTACTGACCATGTAGCATAATAGGGGTTCAAAACTGTTACATAGTTTGTAAGCTCAGCATGTAACCCTAGCAGTTTTCCATAAGCATCAAATACTATATCTCCCTTATCCTTCAAAATGTTTATTCTGTGCTAGAAGATGTAGAATAGGGCATCCATAACTATTCTATTGTGCTCTTTGATAGTCTCCTCTATTTCCTCTGTTGCCAACACTGTTTGTATTTCAGCCTCAGCTACCTCTTTGGGTTTTACAGGAGCAACCTCAGGCATTTCCATCAACTATTTTGTCAACTCTTTAATCATCTTATCCTAATTATGGATCTGTATCTTACATAGCTCCCTATCCTTTATAACTGCACTTGTATCAATTGTCAGTTTACTCAATTTTTCTAACAATTGGGTTGTTTTAGCCTCATTGAGCTGAGAAAAATGTGTGAGAACTAGGGAAATTTCCAAGTCTCATATGTTTTGGAGGGACCAAACAATTTTTTTGCCAACCATTTTCTCCTCTATGCTCGCTACCAATGGTTTCTGATCTTTAGGAGCTAAGCTCCAAATTTATAGTGCCTGGGATTTTGGATTATATCCAAATCCCCTTACCATTTCACCTACCTAAACTTTTGAAGACAATTTTACATTAGGCTACTTCCTGATTTGGTCTATGATCAATGCAAAGTAAGATCCCATCCTTCTACTAGCAACATCCCACTAGCTTTTACTAACTTCCTGGCTTCCTAAAGAGTCATTTATTCTAATTCAAGATCATAATCATGTACCTCTTGTAAACCTTTTTCTATTACTGGTTCACCTTTGGCCAAATGTAACTTTTCTTGCAGTTTTCTGTGTTTGTTCCAAATGAGAAACTCGTTGAATTCTTTTGTCTTGATGAAATTATCATCACTCAAGAATTCTTGTTGTTGAATTGTTCTTTCATTAGTGCAAGTAAATAAAGGCAATTCAATTTCTTCTTGGGTGTCCTTTAACAACTTTTTGCCTTGTCTAATCTTCTTTTTGAGCTCATGATCATAGGCTCTATCGTCTAGGATTAGAGCACCTATTTTATCCATTTTCTTCTCTCCTTTCTTTGAATTCTCCCCAAGTTCCACTTTCTACCTTTTGAGTGGGGGCTCCTCTGTCACTTTAGTCTCTGGGACTTGTGTCAAATCAATAACATTGTTAGCTTGTTCATCTTCTACTAGTTGTCCTTCTATCATTTGTTGATCCATAGGAGTAGGGTTAGGAACATAGTATTCCCCTTCACTATCATCTTCATACTTAGAAGAAGAGTATTCTTTCTTCTTTTTCTCCTTTTCCATCAGTATGTCTTCTAACTAATTACACAATAAATTATAGGACATGATCATTGCATCAATCCTGTCCAAGTAGGGCATTTGTGTGAAAAAACCACCAAAGGTGTATCCATTTCTCTTCACTTGCCTCTCCAAGTCCATCAATTCATTGAATTTGTTTGCCCTTATATCCAATTCTTCATCCTCCATCATATTTCTACTGAGGTCCTCTTCCATGCACTTCTCATGCTTTTTATTATATGGAATGGAAGGGACAAGCAATTTCCTAGCACTCAGGATGAAACCCTCAGTGTCTACATACCTACATAGGGAAAAATTCATTCTATAGTGGCTCATCCATGCATTTATTAGATCTATAGCCCCTTTCCCAATTGTAAAACCACATACTTTCAACTGTCTTAAAGTGAATGTTCCCTTCCTATTGGGGGGAAAGATGTTCATTATCTGTCAATATTAACTACCTAATGAATTCCATGGAAAAAATCCTAGGTGGCACATGAAATGGGAGAATGTAAGGTGGGTATGAACAACCATATACCCTCATCATTGTGTAATTCTTCTCGTAAAAGAAATCCCCCTAGTTATGATATTCAAGCCATCTGTCCACACAATCACAAGGCCTCAATAATTGTAGAACCTTTACTGGTAACCTTGTTTTGTTGACACCAATAGCCCTTAGGACTGGGTATACCATCCAGTTCTCAAAAGCACAAAAATCATTATCTTTGGAGGTATAATTCCACACCCTCAAATAGAATGGGATTGGGTTGGGCTGATTCTGAAATAATCTCTATGGTCTTAAGCTGTTGCAGTCCATCAAAGGGAAGTTGTAGTAAAAAATAAGATGCATTAGTATTGAATATTACATGAACCAAGGGTTTGCCTCCTTTTTCTAAATCTACACAAACCCTTCATGCATTCTATCTATTATATATTGGATGTAGTCATAGTTGGTGCTGATGTGTGGAATCTACATGTCTAAAATAATCATGAGGATATATGAACTAATCCTCTTGGCTCCTACATCTACCCCCAACACTTTATATAGTGCATAAGCAATGTACTTGATATATAAATTCAAATCCTTATAAAAATAAGGAATCTCCCCTGGGATAGGTGCAATATAATTCTTCATCTTCTTGGAAACATGATTATCCTTAATCAATTTTGCTGCAACCCTAGACTCCCTGACATATCTGTTCTTCAAACTCTGCAAGTTTATCTCCATTGTCATAGGGTAGTAGACATCAAAGGCCTTCATGAAAGAATTCCTATCTAGGGTCACCAAGGGTCTCCCATCATCCTTTTTAATTACCTTGGTAAGGGGGTCATATCTTTTTGCTAACTCAAGAATGAAGTCAGCATCCATAAAGACATCAGAAACTATTAGCTTGGCCAGTCCACAAGTCCAAGGGTTTGAAATTGAGATTTATTGATCACTATTTCTCTAGAAATAATTATATAGGGAAAATCTAGATGAACCTAGAGTCTTAGCATCCCTAATATATGATAAATCATCTAGAAGGATATCAGCACTTCCCTTTCTGTTTTGAGTAGACCCCGATAGAAATTGAAGAAATTCATCATAATAGTTCATTTTCCCTTTCGTATCCTCTCTAGTATCTCCACTTCATCCACTAGTGGATGCCACACTGAGTGATTGGCTCATTTTCTCTATTCTATTTTTCTCACACTTCCTTCACTAATATTGAAACAAAACTCCTCCAAACCCTCACTACAAAACTGTCAATCCACTCAATTCTCTGTAGCTTTGAAAATATGAACACTGATACACTTAGCAATTTTGAACTCTTGATCAATTATACTGCCAATTAGAACCCTTCCTTAAATAATGGCTGCTTGAAGATTTCACTGTTCTTAGGAATGTTGATCCAATAGAAAACTTATGCATTGAAATCTCGAAAGCTATTGAATTAGAATGACAAGAGACAATGCTTACTTATAATTTTGAAATCAATGCAAACATCCCTTCGAAACATACATATTTAAAATCCATCACTTCTGTCATAAGTTTACACACTGTGACATAAATTCAATTCCTAGCCGTAGCCCCTGGAAGTGAAAGAAAATTACATTTGAATGAGTTCCTCTCATTAAATTCAAAAAATTTCAAATTTGATTAGCTATCTTTCAACTAATTTTCTGCCATGGAATTCATTCCTTACTTCTCATTGGCTAGCCACTGTACCTTCTAGTGGTGAGGAAAAGACATATTTTAACTCAAGTTATTTTACAGCGATCTCACAACTGTGTATCTCCTTATCGCTGGATGATTTCACTAACTGTAATTACCTCAAGAGATTAGGCGACTGCAACTCTTTAAACTTCACTTTAAGCTTTGGTTCCTATCTAGAGATTTAGCGACCATGCTTTAATCTCTTTATCGCTGCATATTTATTTTATTTGATAATTCATTCATAGACCTAGTGACTATAGTCATTGTCTTGTGATTGCTAAATCATTTTTCACTTTAATCAATCATCTAGAGATCACCCGACTGCCGTTGATTTTCTCTTATCTTCATTCGACAGTTCTTGCGAAGTCTCTTAATCGTTAACACAAGCCCTAAATTCTTACGAGACTTGGTGACTGTGATCTCATTATTGGTGAATGCCATCTAGAGGCCACACATAACTTTTGAACATGTGTCTCATCTTCCTTTCTTCTAATGATTGCTAGATTATTTTTGAATTTTCAACATGTACTAGCGATTTAACGACCACCATCAGATCATCTCTTAATCCAATGGTTGTCACTATATCTCCTAACTTTTAACATAACTCACCTTTCTTCATGAGATCAGGCGATAAAATAACATGGGAACTCAGATTTAACCTTGGTTGAATCAAGAGAGCTCGCGACTGTATGAACTCAATGTCACTTGATATTTTATTTTCTATCGATTTTATCTGGATATTTCCCAACTGTCGTCAGATTAAAATTTTGATCAACGGCTATCGCTAGAACTCATGATTCAAAACTTAACTCACTTTTCATTAGGAGATAAACCAACCAAAGGGAAACTTTAACCATTCACTTAACTTATCAACCATGGATTAAATCAGGAGATGACATGATTTAGTAATCTTAAAGTCATTACAAGAATTTTCTAACCCATATTAAATCTAGAGACAACCCGACTGACCATTGGATCAACCTTGAATCTGACAATCCTCATTAAATCTCATGATCTTTGAGGAAAACCCTAATTTCTTATGAGACTTGGCAACTATTTTCTCTTGATTTCTTGATACCTAACTCAACCTAACTTCCTTCATGAGATCAAGCAATAACACTGATGGCATGTAATTGATTAAATGTTTGAATATTTTAAGTTGATGATCATACAAGGCATTAAATAAGTTAATGTATTGTATTTTCAGTGATGTCAACTTGATATAATTTGTATGGTCATTGTAATACTGCCAAAGACTTCAAAGAACCGATGAATCAAAGGCTATGCTATCAGTAATGCATATAAGTCAAGTATTCACTAAGTGACTGCATACACCAAAGGAGTGCACCCGATGATCAGAGTAAAAGAACAAAGTCACAGTGTTGCCCGATGAAGAAATGCACAGCATTACGGATGAGTAGAGTTACAACATTGCCTAAGGAGAAAAACATAGAGTAACCCGACGGATATAATTCAGTGTTTCTCGATGGAAAAGACAAGGATAGAGATCCCGATGAAAACTGAAGTCACACCGATGGAATAGTTAGTTGTCACTAATGAAAAATTGAAGTGTTGATTAACAGAATAGAGAGTTCAGAAAATGACAAAAATGCTTAGCTATCAAGAAGCTAAATATAGAGTTAATAGATACTTATGATTCTTTTAATCATCCAGAGATAAGTAATTGATTTAAAGCTGCTTTGTCTAGTTGGCAAGAAGATCTCTACAAGATCAGACTAGATATTTTTTTTAAATCTATTGGCAAATATTTTTGAACATGCCAAGATCAAGAAAGCCTAGAAAAGAGGAAATCATGTCTATAAGAGACAAAACCAATTCATTATGAATTGTGTGTGTGGGGTGAACAAGAGAAGAGGAAATATGCTAAAGAAAATCTAGAGGAGAAGAAAGTCTTTATTTCAGTCCTGATCAACAAGCTAAAGGAAGAGCTAGATTCTGCAAACACTGATGAATAGTGAGACAAGCATCACAGAGAAGAAAAAGTGTGGAGCAAATATATATATTTGATTATATTGATTAGTGAAGTAATGGACCTACAATAGATCTAAAAATCTGGAATTGAGTTGTATGTATGAAAATTTCATTAGTGTTTCAGTTTAACCATTGAAGCATATAAGCCTCTTAACTGAGAAGTACTTAAAAGTCTTTTTTCAAATTGAGATACATCCCAAGGAGTATCAAAAAATCTTGATCACAAATATAGTATTGTATATGCCTGATACCTATTGATAGGCCAAGAGAGTTTGATCAAGGATGGTAGCATTAGATATCAGATACTAGTTGACAAACTATTCAAAATCCTCTAACAAGGTCATACCTAATAGTGTGTTTGTAACCTTTAACAAGGTTGGCTCTTAACAGGTCTCACTTCAGAAGAGTGAAAATTTGGGGTACTGGTCCCAGTGCTTTTTCCCTTAATAGGATTTCCATGTTAAAAATCCATGTTTTATGTGTGTATGCTTCATCTCTTTACTTTTTTGTATCTTACATAGTTAATTCTGGATTTATCAGTATACTCTACATATTTACTATATTTCGGTAAATAAATGACTACTTATTGGTGAACATACCAAAGAAGGTTTGACAGAGCAATCTGACAAGTAGTAAATTGATATAAGTATTTCATGGCATTCATCTTGTAGGATAGAAGATAACTTGAGATATAATTAGTGGTTATAAGTTTAAAGGGTTGATTTAAGGATTAATTTTTGAGGCCATTGATTCACCCCCCCCCCCCCTCTCA
>MU223779.1:501492-543274 GCA_018584345.1 Thuja plicata | reverse complement strand
GGATTTGCTTATTTTCATAGAAGACTTAAATGCAGACTCTAAACTTGGTAAGACACTATTGTCAAAGTTATTCATCTCAAATCAAATCAGTCTACCAATTAGGCTATCAAGAGTAACTGTATTTTTTTCTACTACTCTCATTTCTTGAATAACAAAAACTCTAATAGCATATACAGGCAATAAGGTTCTTAAGATTTTACTTACCACTGTCTCCTCTTCAAGTGTACCTCCAACACCTCGTATAGAATTGACTACTTCTTTTATTCTTGTGCTGTACTGGGTGATGTTTTCAACTTCTTTCATTCTGATATCATCAAACTTTCCTCTAAGGCTTTTTGCCTTGGCTCTTAGAAAGTTTGTATCACCTCCATGTACAAGCTTCAGTTTGTCCCACATTTTCTTTGCAGTTGCACAATCTTTGACATCTTCAAATTCAACATCGGAGAGAGAGGAAGAAAGCTCTATAACCATGCAGTTATGCTCATGTTTCACTCTCAATTGATCTACTATCAATTGTCCTATAGGAAACACATATTCAAAATCTAAGTATTGAGTAAAATCATTACCAATACCTGATAAGTGGAGTCTTATCCTTCTTTCCCATGAAGCAAAGTTGTCTTTGTTCAACTTGGGCACATCTTGTCTGTTCATCTTGTGATATTTACTTAGGTCTTGAAACCTTCCTTCTAAGCACTCAAGCTCTGATACCAATTGTTAGCAATAACGGAGAGAGGGGTAAATCAGTGGCCTCAAATTTATCCTTTAATCACTAACCACCAATCAAATAAATATCAGATTATTAAGTCCCTACAAGATGCATGTCATGAAATACTTATAACATTTGACTATCTGTCAGTTTACCTTGTCTGTCCTTATTCTCCTTGATAACCAATAAGCAGTAAAAGCTATTTACCGATACTCAGTAAATATGCAGAGTATACCAATCAATCCAGAAATGCATATGTGAAATTTAAAACAATAAAGTAATAAACCATACACATATAACACATGGATTTTAATGTGGAAGCCCTGTTAAGGGAAAAACTACTGGGAGGGGTACCCCAAATTTTCACTCTTCTAAAGTGAGCCCTGTTAGGAGCCAACCATATTAAAGGTTAGAAACACACTGTTAAGTGCAACCTTGTTAGAGGATTTTTGATATTAGAATGTCACTTGATATCTGGCATGTATATGCTACCAATATTGATCAACCTCTATGGGAACAATAGGTATCTAGCATATCTGGTGCTATCTAACTGCATCAGCCTCCTTCTTAGATTGTGTGTCGATATTAGGCACTCAATGCTATCTTCATGACAATATTTTTGGAAATCTGTTAGGATATACCTCAATTATAGAAGACGGTTAAGTCCTGCTATGTTAAGAGACTTAATGCTTCAATGGTTAAACTAAAACACAATGACCTATTTCTAATGCAACTTGAATTGCATATTTTCAGATCTATTTAAGTACAATACCTCTTTGATCAATGTATCAATTGAATTATTTGTGCTCCGCACTTTTTTCTCTATGATGTTGTGCTTCACTGTTCATTGGTGTCCACAGAATTCCTTAGCTCTCCTTCAGCTTGATTGATCAAGACTGTATGAAGTTATCCTTTATCAGTTTATCTTCAGCATCCTTTTTCTATTCACTCCCCATGTATCTGATTGCTTGCAGAAATTAATTATGCTTGTCTCTTATATAGACATGATATTCCTTAATTCTTGATTCTTAATTCTTGGCGTGAAAAATAATCTAGCCAATCTGATTTATGACTTTAACTCTTGATTTATCTTGTAGTTATCTTCTTGCCAACTATACAAATCTTCTTTAAATCAATTACTTAACTTTGGGCAAATAAAACAATCAATTAAGTCTATCCTTAAGCTCTTCCAACTAGATATTTTGTCATTTTCTTAACTCTTTGTTTTGTCGGTCAACTCTGCAGTTCATCATCGATGACAACTGCCAGTTCCATCGGTGTAACTCTAGTTAGCTTCAGGATCTCCGTCCGTTGGGCATCATTGGATTTTTCTTCGTCAGGAAACACTATCTTCTGCTCATTGGGCATCACTGTGACTTTTTCTTTGCCTTTACCAATGGTGTGCACTCCGTCGGTGTTGTCTATCACTTAGTGAATACTTGACTTTTATGCATTGCTGAAAGAATAATCTTTGTTCCATTGATTCTCTGAAGTCTTTGGCATTATGTTTATGACCATACAAATGATATTAAGTTGACATCAATGACAATATAAGCCATTAAATAATTTAATGTCTTGCATCATCTTCAACTTAACATTATCAAACACTCAATCAGTTACATGTCATCGCATCAAACATATGGCACATTGTCGTAATAAACTCAATCACCAGTCACTGACTTAACCATGAGCTAACCCTTCTTCTGACCACTGTCTACATCTGGTGATTAGGTGACTAAGTAATATCAAAGTTGGGAGACAAATTTACTAACCAGGGTTACATCACGAGACTTCCCGACTACCTCAGGATCTTGATCTAAATCAACGGTTGTCACTTGATTTCCAGATCACATATGGTATATTCCTTTGTTACAAAGATCACACGACTGAAGGGAATCGCTAAGTCTCATAATGATAAGGAATATTCTGAATTTATAAGGAGACTTCACGAGTAGCAGAGGACAAGAAATACAACACATGCCTTAAATGACTTAAGTGGCTTGAAAAAGTAACTTCAAATTAGAAGGTTTTTCAATGAGCTAGGGTTTTTAGCCATTTTCATGCATAATGAATTAAGACGTACGGTTTTTGACATCTCACTTTGATTTTTACCTAATGACCATCAATCTTTAGAGGGAATTTAACAATTTTGAACTCATTTTCAACTTTGAAGCGAGGACACGACTGAGGACATCAAAAAATTTCAGCGCAGACCTCAAACCATGAAATATTACCAATAGGGTCTGCACTTAGTTTCTGGAAAATCTAGGACCGGATCTAGAATAGAAATGCATAGATGAACAAAACCTAGAAATATTTTTCTGTTCTGACATAGTTCTAATTTGAAACCTCAAGTCAGTGTCACCATTGACCCAGAATTTTAGATTCTGACCTAGGGCAGAATCGACCTAAAAAGTCTCTGATAGGAAATCTATTTTTGGATCCCAAATTTTTTTTGAAAAGGGTATCTAAATCTGCACTCCCATCTGCTGTTCCAAACCTATAGTTGCAAGAAAACTAGATTGTTTGTTGGGGGGAGGGGTTTGCCTTGGTCAAACCCTAGTTTTGGAATTAACCTCAAAGTATAATTAAAATTGCATAAGTAAAACAAAGTAAATGAATAAATTCGCCTTGCTTGTAGAAGTCCTTGTGGTGAATTTGAATCTGTGAATCCACAAGTATGTATTTACCAAAAAAGATGTATAATGTAGAATGTAGGATGTCTCCAATCAATTTCTTGTAGATCTTCAACACCAATCTTGAATGGGTTTTTGAATAGGAAGAGGCTTGGAAGAATGTGGATGGAGAAATCTTCAACAAGAGGGATCCATGGATCTTGAATCCTTCAATGGACACCAATAGATCTTCTTGATGAGAGAAGTTCTTGAATTCTTGAGAATGGATGAATTCTTCAATGGCTACTTAGCTTGCTTCAAATCTTGCTTCTTCACCTTTGGATTTCACTCTTCAAGGCTTGAAGTTTTATGATCATGGTTAGAGAAAATGAGAGCAGCAAGCTTCCTTTTATATGAAACTAGGGCACAATATTCTAGATAGGCCTACATAGGAGAATTAAATTCCAATTAGACCCATACCCATAGAAGAGGACCTATATTAAATATAATTTAATATTTTTTATTTCGAAGACTGAAACAGCCGACCGAGAAGCAGGAATTAACATTTTCCAAAGACCGACATCCGAAAACCTTGAAATTCTAGAATTTGAACCCTAGGCCTAAAAAAGGTCGATTGTGACCTAGGTTAAGGTCGAGGTTAACCTTGACCCAAAAATGTTGACCTTGACCCTAAGGTCAAAGTCCCATTTTTTTAGTCTAGGGTGTCATAGATAGGTTGGAAAAAGTGGAAATGGGGCAGGACGGGGAGATAAAGCTAGATCTAAGTTAGGAACCCATTCAAGATGTTTGACATGACCCCAAACCACTTACTTAGAAGGATAAACCAGTCCACATTGGAAGTTGTTCCATTTTATGACTATACATTTAGCCCCCACTTTAGCAAGAGTGCGGACTTGATGAAAACCCTTGGTAAAGGAGATAATGGAGAACATATAATCTTATTGAAATCAAAAGGGACAAAGGAATCCTCAAGCCCCCAAGGGACTTAATTCTTTATCAACCCTAAGATCATGATAAGAGAGACATCACCAGTTAAGGAGAAAAAGAGAGAGGATGTGATTACCTTGCCCAATGAGAACTTATGTCCCATTGTGAACCACACAAGAAAAAAGTGCAATTGGAAAGATGGAGTTGAACCACCTAGTGAATGTGGCTACTCACTAGTCAACCCATCAGGAAGATCCATTCTTCAGGACACCTTCTAACCTTAAGGGATCAAAACACTATAAATTTAAACTGAAGGGATCAAGGGATCCGTTTAAATTTAAACTCGAGGGATAAAGAGATCCTATAAAGTAAAATATCCATGCTTTAAGGATTAGTCTTTAATCCATAAAGGGAAAAGGTTTTAAGTTTTGAAAATATTTTGAATGTGCGTGTGTGCAAAAAGTGAGTAGAGTGTATGCCCCCATGTTAAACTCATTGCTAACACTTTAATAGAAGCAATGGCTTTGACAAAAACATAAACAACTCTACGGATTATGTTTCCACAATTAGATGGCCCCAAATGAAGACAAATCAAGGGAAATACCACATAAACATACAAAGAACACATAAGGGATCTACCTACTATGGGGTCAGTATGATCATGGGATAACATGTATAGATAGATATGATATTATTGAAAATGAATTGACATCATTCCCCAAAGAAAGTAGAACTACAATCACAATGGAGGAAAGAAAACTCAAGAGTTATGTAGAAGAGTCTTTTCGGACCACAACATGGAGATGAAAAAGAATCAGTGCTACCATGTCGCAGATCCAAGTAGACTACACAAGGAAAACATTTACGAACAATAGCACAAGTACAACATAACATGAAAACTACATATAGAAGAGTAAAGATACATATAGAGGAATTATATAACAGGTTTGATTCATTTATCACCTTGCACCAATAAATTAACAAGGGTCGTATAAAAGAGTTTAACAAACATTTAGCAAACACATTATGGGAGATGCATCAGGCTACCATGAAGAATAAGCCAATGAGGGGCATCACCTACTCTCCCCATATTTTTTTGTATCATTTAAGGAAGGTAAGAAACTCGCAGGAGGGACTATATCCAATATAGTAGGAATAATAGTCAGTTCTAAACAAGGATCCTCTTGAGAATTGCATTGCTTGATACTAGGTGTAATTTTCAATTGAGTTGAAAGCATATGAGGTAAGTCAGTATCAAGATCAATGGTCTCATATTCATCACTAAGATCAATAGGATCATCAAGAGTATCCTCCTCATCAATATTAATTAAAATAGGATCTAAGATGCGAATAGGATCATCATACTCATTTATCTTAACATCATTGTGAATATTAACTTCTTTCAACACATCAAGCATAGATTGGTCAAAAGAAGATAAAGAATTTCGAAGAATAGAAGCACGGGCCCTAGAATTATCTCTATGCTTCTTACGATGTTCATTAGCAGATTTATTACATTTTTCTTTGTTTGAAACATGTGGAGAACTAGGAGGAATAACAACTAGTTCCTTCACAAGTTATGTAGGAGTATTGGTAAGATTCATAGTAGGCTGAGAAGAAACAATGGGAGGTTGAGTAACAAAGCTAGTAGTAATGGATAAAATAGGTATAGAAGGAGTGGGAAAAAGACCATGGTTAAGATCTATCTGAGGCATTCTTAACTTGACTATCTTACGATGTTTATAGGCTTGATATGAAATAAAAAGGTTTTCAGGGTGAGGAGGACATGAATTAGGTAATGAAGGCCAAAAGAAATCAAGAGTAGCACAATCTCTAGGCCTAGAAGGTTGATACAAACTATGATTAATCATTTATAATTCTCCATTATGAATGAACTTAAGACATTTATGAATAGGAGAAGCAATAGAATGCATAGAATTTATCCAAGGAAAACCAAATTTGACTTGAAATTGATCAGATGTAGGAACAACAATGAAGGTAGTATCTACAACTTTTCCACAAAGTTCAACAAGAAATTTAATAGAACCAAGTGCAGGATAGAGAAAACCATTGCAAGTTTTTATCCATGCATATCATGGATCATAACAACCACATTGTAGGTTTTTCATAAAAAGCGTTTCCTCAGTAATGTCATTTATTAAAGATGTGGGATCAACAAGACAACCATGCATAGGTATCTTAGCAATCCTAACATAGATTTCTTTGAAACCCTAATTTTTTATGTATGTGCAAGAGGCAGAAGAGTAAGTTGTTGAAGTGACTACATTTTGAAGTGAAATGCACAGAGGGTTATTTTGTTCAGAAGCAGAGATCAAGCAGAGCTTAACACAGTGAATAGCAGAGTAAAGGTATATTAGATTATAAGATCAAAAGAGATACTAAAAAGAGGAGATCTGTCATCAGCATCAGAGTGCATATCGAAGGATCAATACTTGAGACTTTTTAATCATTGTATCAGGTGAAAATCTCTTAATAGAGTGGTTTTAGCAGGCCTTTATTTATCTCTTAACAGAGTGCTTACTTCATTGTAAGTTTAAATCCTTTAATAGGTTAGATTGTAATGATCTGAAGCTCTTATTTGGGCAGACCTCTAACAGGGTAGATTACATTTTGTAATCAAACATTGTAACCTTAACAGGTACACTTTATTACTATAGTAGTGGAGAATTTTATGGGTGTCATCCCCACCCTAGTTTTACCTATTTGGGTTTCTGGGTTACCAAGTTATTATGTAATGTGTTATTTATTTCATGGTGTGGAGGCTATTTGAGATTACATTAGATTAATTTATGTATGAAAGTGGATCAGTTTATTTTAAGTGTTTAATTTTGAAGATCTGATTCACCCCCGCCCCCCCTCTTAGTATCTTGCTTTCCCATTATTGTATTTCCAACAATTGGTATCAGAGCAAGAGTTCTCTAAAAGGTTATAATCAGCTTGAGAATTAAGATCTTGAGATGGAGATATACAAGATGGGTAAAGTCATTGAGAATCAAAAGATTAATGTTCAGCTAGCACTACAACAACTTGAGACTGCTAGACAGGAATTAAAGACGTCCTTGGTTGCACAAAAAGATTTGGCCAAACAAATGAATGAGACTCATTATCAGGAAGAGGACACCACAAATCTATTTTAGAATGGAGATTCTACTAAGAGTGATGCAACAATAGTAGATCTACTGGAAAAGAATAGTGCACTATGTGAAGAAGTCAAAAATTTGAAAAAGGAACAAGAATCCCAATCAATAAGAATGTGTGAAGTTGTTGAATAGAAAAAGAAATCCAAAGATGACAAGACTATGGCAGAAGAAGACAAAAGAATGATGACTACCATACTTGATGAAAGAACACATGATGTGCAAACATTGACAATTAATCAAGTATACATGGCTAATCAACTACTACTTGTGAATTAGGAGATCAACAAGAAAGACTTGGAGATTGTAAATCTTAGATTTGAGAATAGTCTATTGAAAGATGAATTGAGATCTGAGAAAGAACTTAATAAAAGAGTAAATTATCCAAGTGCAGCTATGAACTACTTTGAACAACTGGTGGAAGCATCAAGAAGACCTAAAGATTCTTCTAGGTTAGGTCACACTGAACAACATACAACCACTGAAGATGGAGAATCATCTAAGACAGGTGAAAGAAAGAATGAAAAGCTGAGAAACAAGAAACCTACTTGTCACCACTATGGAAAACTAGGTCATACAACAAACATTTGCTGAAGCAAGAATGGTAAGTCCAATCCTAAAACTAACTTTAATGGTTATTTCTTTAACTATAATAAATTTGGACATCAAGCACATGAATGTAAGGCAAAGGCAAGAAAAACACCTAGACTCAATGGTAATTTCTATAATTGTCACAAATATGATCATAGATCACAAGATTGCAGATCTAAAGGCAAGCAACAATGAACATCAAAGGTACAAGAGAAATCACCAAGAAAAGGAAATACTTACAATTGGGATTACAACACATGGCATAGTTGTCATTACTGTGGTGAGTATGGACATGTTCTAGAAAACTGCATAAGGACACATTTTAGAGGAAAGTCTAAAAGTTGGATGAATGGAACCCTAGTTTGTCACAGTTGTCTGAAAATTGGCCATACAAGGAAAGATTGCAAAACTAGAGTACTTGCACCTACAGTTGAGAAAATTAGAGAACAAATGAACAAGACATGGGCTAAGAAGTCTGAACCATGTAGTAGTGAAGCTAATAAAGCTGAGGTCACCCAATCCAATGGATTAGGTGATCACATCATCTCCAACTAAGAGAAAGAGGTATGTAAGGAACTATATTTAAAAATTCTTATCTTACATCAGTTCTTGACATGAAATGTACAAAAATTCCATATTTGCATATGTTAAGATGCACCAGGACATATTTGAAGAAAAAATGCCAAGATGAGAAAATTGTACCATAGGTGCCAAGCATCTATCATGGACACTAAAGCTGAGTTCTTTAGTAAGTGCCGAGTTTTGTTGGCTGAGTAAAAATTCTGTGAAGGCCGAGTATAGTGAGCCGAGTGGGATGCAAGTTGTGTTAAGGCCGAGGACAGCTGGCTTGCACTAACTCAATGGGAAAAACATTTAATGCTCACCTACCTTGACCTTTCGTAGCTTATAAAGGATGAACAATTGATATTTCATTTTTACCTTGCGATTTTACTATTTACTGAGCGATTGAAGTGATTTATAGAATTGATCTTAATGGAGCTAGGAATGGAGATTTCATAAGTGTGTCATCGGCAATCCTAAAGTGAATAGTGAACAGAGAACAGTGTGAAACATTACTTGCTGAGGTATTATGTTTTCCATCTCTCAAACCCTGAATTTTAGAATTATGGCTGCAAGTTCTTCCGCACTAGCTAAGAGTATGGAGGCAGAACCAGAACAAATTTAGTTGATTCAGAGTGATGAATGTGAACCTCTCAAATTTCGAGCCATCCCCAAAAGTGCAATACAAAGTGATTTAATGAGAGCCCTCTCATCCATCCCTCCCAAGGTACTTATGATTCATGATGTTAGATCATGTTATATGGTTAAAATTGGAGAAGTAGGTGATAATGAATTAAGGAAATCCTATAGCAAACTATGTGATAATGGAGTTCTGAAGGCAAAATTCAAACACCTAGCCGAAAAAGGGTTAACATGTGCCCTAGATTTTCCCCAAGGTTTCAAAGATGAATGGATCAAGGTTATCCTTAGCCGAGTTCGTGACATGAGTATGTGGCTAGATAATGGACCAATCAAAATCACCAGAAGCATGATTCACCAGGTGACTGGATATCCTGTAGTGAATGGAAAGAAGACAATGAGGGATAACAGTAAAGAGGAAATTACATTGAACACTGGAGCAGTATGGAATAATAGAGGTATGACTATCTCTACAATTACTGAACTAGAACTTGATTTTGGAGTAAGGGTAATTACACACAAGTTCTATTAGTATAGTAGATTGGATAGTGTTCCCTGTACAGAAGTTGATCAGGCATGGAAAATTGTGAAGAAGAATAACACATATGATCTTTCTGAGCTACAATAGTCACAGTTAGCCGAGAACCTTGCATCAATCAGAAAGGCTAAGAGCTCATCATGCAAGTTTGGTTCTTTACTAGCATGTATATTTTTCTACATTCAGGACACATTTCCTACACTGGGAAATATTGTTTGGAAAAAGGATAGAGCCATTACAGTTCAGATTAGTGAATGCATAGAGGAATTAGGAAGCAATTTCAATAGCATTATGGGTAGCTATTTTGTAGAATTTAAGAAGAGAATGAGATTAAGGACTAGGATTCCTAAGTCACTAGTGGAGAAGCACTATGAGGAAATATGTTTTCTAGTTGATACAAATAACACTTATATCAAGGCAGTGACTCCTAGAATAACATGTTTAGAGCCATTTCCATATGATATTAATGTTGATGAAGCATCAGCCACCATCACTGCACTCCTAGCTGAGGCAATTGACACCATAGCAGAGATATTTGGAAACTTTGATGAAGCTAAGGCTAAGATCTCTAAAATTTTGAATGAAGGAACTATGGAGAGGAAAAGAAAGAAGATAGTGAAAAATCTGAAGAAAATGGTTGGCTTGGGTAGTGATGAAGAACCTGAGGATGCACCTCTAGGTCTGACCATTGAACAAGGTGAGGATATTTCTACTGAGGAGGAAGTCGGTGCATCATAAGAAATTACAAAGAAAGCTAAGGGAAAGAAGCCATTAACTGTCATAGTAACCAAGCCTAGCCGAGCCAAACCCAACGTTACACCTCCTGTAGCTAATCATCCAAGGAAAAGAGCATCTACTATCACTTCCGCAGTAGAAGTGAAAACAAAAGTGTATGGTAAGAGAAAAGTTGCAGAATGTAGTTCTGGTAAGGAAGCAAATGTTGCTCCTAAGGCTGAGCCGAGTGAGCCAGCAAAAGACCAAGAAGGAAATCAAATCTGAGGCTAGATAGTGATGAGGAGTTGACAGAAACTGATGAACCCACAAACATACCTACAACCCAATTCAAGAAACTAGAAAGCATTGATGAGGTATGTGATACTTTAAGGAATTCAGCAGTGCTAGCAACATTTAAGTTCATCAAATATGACAAGTTGAAAATAGTAGATAGGCACAAAGTTTAGGAAGCACTCTTGGACATGATGAGTACCTTCAAATTGACTCCTACAAAAATAGGAAATCATGTGCCTGATGAACTATATGAATTTATGTCAAGCAAATGGGAATTTGCACTTACCACTGAAAGACAAGTCAGGGAAGGAACCCTAGCCAAAATAATGCTTGACTTAACCTCTAAATAAAGAGTCAAATTCATAGAGGATTATAAGAGTAGGTTTGTTCCCAAACTCAGAGGATATGTTGTTCTGAAGAATGATATAGAAGGTGTAGTACAACAAAGCACAAGGATCTTGAAAGAGATTTTTGGACTGATCATTCCAAAAGACAAGAAATCTGGTGAAGGGACATCTGAGCAAAAGACAAAAGAAGTTGAAGATAAGACTACAGCTAAACCATAGATACTTAAAGATAAAATTGTAGAAGAAAAGGACATGCCCAAAGATGCATTAGATGCAAAAAACTCTATTAATCTGACTACAGATAGTCCTATGGATTATATAGTTGATGATAAAAGAAATTTGAATGTCGAGGAACAACAGATGCTGAGTGGAAAAGACAATGATTCTCTTATTAAGGCAATTGATACTGAAGAAGAGAAGTCCACAACATCTGGTGAGAAAATTGAAGTTGTCAGTATTTAGCAAAGTGAAGGGAAACAACAAGAAAATGAACAAGAGGTAACTTCACAAGATCCACCTATTTTAGAGGTTGTGAAGATATTTTTAGATAGTGGAGTAGTAACAACAGATGTTGTTGATAAGCCTAAAGAAGAAGAGGCAACACAAGTGTTGGTCGAGCTACCACACTCTCCATTATCCACTCCCATAGTTCCTAAAACTAGTGGTATGCTAAATCCATAGACTGTATTGATAGAATTGAAGGAGGCATTGGAGACTAAAACTGTCAAAGGGAAAGATATTATGATACCGAGCATAAGTTCTCCAGAAATGAAGAAAAAGAAGATCTTGAAGAAGTCACAGATTTTAGATGTAACACTAGATGAAGTCATTGTGATTCCACAATGGGATCCCAATGAGTTATCTTTTAAAAAAATTGGGACTCTTTAAGAGTTACTTAAAAGGAAGAAGAGACAGGAAGAGATGAAGATAGAACAAAAGAAAAAGCAGGTGTTGCATGACATCAAAGACATATTTACAAAGGATTTTGACTTATAGGATGAAATGCCTCAAGCTCCAATCATAGATCAACTAGTCACCATTATATAGAAAGTAACAGATGAGGACATAGACAGTAATGAGAAGCTTCTATAATGGTCCCGGAGAAGATTTGAGAGAAAAGTTCTAGAGAAGATCTCAGAAGAGATAGCAACAAAATAGGTTGAACTTTTTGTTCTTGTAGAAATCTTAGAGAAGGCTACAACCAATGTTTATTCTTTGTATAAGAAATTATGTGATGTTGAATTTTTCACAAAGGATAATTTACAGCTCATTGAGAAGATATAGTTAGATTTGAGATCAACTGGTACTACTTTAGGTAAAGATACTACCTCTAGTTCTTTACATTTTAATAAGTTGATAAATGCACAAAGGAGAATAGCCGAGCTTATGGCTGAAGATGGTCGCATAAGGGCCAAGTTGATAACTATTCAGATAAGCTTGCTGCCTCATTTAGAGGTAATACAAAAGGAACTTTCAAAAGATAAGGAGTTATCACAGAGTAGTGCAAATCTATCGACTGCAAAAAGTTTAGTGAGTCTAGCTGCCAAGCTAGAAATAAAACTGGAAGTTATGAAGGTTGCAAAGGAAAGCTGGGATACAACATTTGAATCCACCCTGTAGCTTCATAAGAAATTTTTGGATAAGTACAACTTAACCCCACCAGCGCTCAGTGACAAAAACAAGGGGGAAGTTAGTACTATGGAAGGAGGAAGTTAGTAAGGAAGTTAGTAAGGAGTTATGAAAGGATACATCAGTACAACAAAGGTACACTTGTATATAATTTTTGAAGGCATTGTAAACTTTTGTATAAGTATATTCCTAGGGGGAGTACTTAGCATACTTAGCCAATATTTTGATGAAATGTACAAAAGTAATGATAAGTGTTTTTGCCACTAATATCAAAGGGGGAGATTGTTAATCTCTAAGTTCTGTTGATGATTAGTGCCCAACACTTAGTCATTTCATTAGGCAGTTTTGGTTGGCTATCACTGTGACCAAGATAAAACTATACAAGGGAAAGAAACATTGTTGAGTAGTTTTTTTAGTATGCCTAGTTACATTGCCGAGCCGAGTTATATTGCCGAGCTGAGTAGAAAGGGATGTTAAATGTTGAGCATGACAATTTTTGTATACTTGTCAGGAATGATACAAAGTTCAAGGATAAGTGATCCGGATGACTTGTATAATATTTTTGGGCTGACTTATGTGTGCATTTAATATTCTTATATAGAGTTAATTATGCATTTAATTTTTTTATCTTATGCATTACTCATTGTAACGATTAATTGTAATACCATCATGGTATGGGTATTGGATCTTGATCGTTGATCTAGATCTCACTGTCAGATCTGTATAGATATATTAGATTACTTTGAAACCCTATTTTTTTATGTATGTACAAGAGGTAGAAGAGTAAGTTGTTGAAGTGACTACATTTTGAAGTGAAATGCACAGAGGGTTATTTTTCTCAGAAGCAGAGATCAAGCAAAGTTTAACACAGTGAACAGCAGAGTAAAGGTATATTAGATTATAAGATCAGAAGAGATACTGAAAAGAGGAGATCCGTCATCAACATCAGAGTGCATGTCAAAGGATAAATAATTGAGACTTTTTAATCACTGTATCAGGTGAAAATCTCTTAACAGAGTGATTTTAGAAGGCCTTTATTTATCTCTTAACAAAGTGCTTACTTCATTGTAATTTTAAATCCTTTAATAGGGTAGATTGTAATGATATGAAGCTCTTAACTAGGAAGACCTCTAATAGGGTAGGTTACATTTTGTAATCAAACATTGTAACCTTAACAGGTACAGTTTATTAATGTAGTAGTGGAGAATTTTGTGGGTGTCATCCCCACCCTAGTTTTACCAATTTGGGTTTCTGGGTTACCAAGTTATTGTGTAATGTATTATTTATTTCATGGTGTGGATGCTATTTGAGATTACATTACATTCATTTATGTATGAATGTGGATCAGCTTATTTTAAGTATTTAATTTTGAAGATCTGATTCACCCCCCCCCTCTTAGTATCTTGCTTTCCAATTATTGTTCCAACAGGTAGTATCTACAACTTTTCCACAAAGTTCAACAGGAAATTTAATAGAACCAAGTGCAGGATAGAGAAAACCATTGCAAGTTTGGATCCATGCATCTGATTGATCATAACAGTCACATTGTAGGTTTTTCATAAAAAGGTTTTCCTCAATAATATCATTTATTAAAGATGTGGGATCAACAAGACAACCACGCATAGGTATCTTAGCAATCCTAGCATAAATATAAAGGGGACCATCAGGAGCCTTAATAGTCTCAGAATCATAAAAGGTAATTGAAAGTTCCTGAGGTCGTTTATCTTTAGTTTGTTTTTGAGGATTAGGTGGAACTTGAAGTTGAGGTGGAGGCAAAGGATCTTGTAGTAGGTTGAAAAAAAATAGCGCACTCCACATGATTAACAATGTTATTAAGATCATCCATCTTTAAATCATAAACAATATTCACAGAAGATGGTTGAGCGATGGTATTAGTATCATGTGTAGGTAGAGGATTCATATAGACTTGAAGGTTTTGATTAGGAGGAGAGATATATTTGTTCCTATTACCATAAAAATTATCAATAGATAAAGCATTAGAATAAATAAGTGTTGAACTTTATGCTTTAGAGAATAACATTTTTCAGTATCATGGCCATTCTGGCGATGGTATTGGAAAAAAGCTTTAGAATCAAATTATTTTGAAGCTATCATAGTAGGAAGGAGAGGTTGAATAGGTGGAAAGGTAATCATATTAGCACTTAACAACCTACTCATAATAGAATTTAGAGATTCAAAGAGAGGAGTAAACGTACGATTCATACAGAAAGTAATGGATGCAGAAGTGGCATTGTGGGATGCAACAACAACTTGATCAGCAACCGTATTTGTCTGGTTATTAATCTTGATATAGTTTTTAGGTTTCTAAAAATTATTAGGATTAGGAGCAGTGTCACTCTTATCAACTGGAACATGATCGATTGGAGTGTTTCTCTCAAATTGACTCACTTGTAATTGATAATAATGAAGTGCTGCACAAAGTTGTTGAAAAGAGGTAAATTTAGTAAGCAAAATCTTATCTCTAATATCCTTTTGTAAATTTGAAATAAACATATGCTAAATATCAATATCAAGAACATGATAAGAAATTTGAGCATACAAATTCTTAAATCTACCAATAAAATCAGTCAATTGTTCCTTAATGTTTTGTTTACAATGCATTAAATCAGTTAAGGAAACTTGCAAACCAATGTTGTTTTGAAATTGTTGGATGAAGGTATTAGAAATTTTAGAAAAAGAATCAATAGAATAAGGAGGTAAAGAAAAATTCCATTGCAAATCCTTATCATGAAAAGTTCTAGAAAACTGTTTAGCTAAAATCTTATGGTCATGAGCATAATAACTAGAAAGGATTTGAAATGTTTTAACATGAGTAACATGATTTCCTTTACCATTGTAATTCTCATAACGAGGCATAACATATTGTTGAGGAATAGTAGCACAAATAATTTCTAAGGATAAAGGACTACCCATATCACATGTAGGAATTCTAAACTTGGATTGGGTTAAGAATGCAAGTTGTTTTTGTAAAGATGACATGATTTGAGCCAAACTAATAATTGTGGAATCATTAGAAGACATAGGTGGCATAGAAACATTAGGAATACTAGGAAAAGTGTAGGAAGTGATAGGAATGGAAGAAAAACTTGGTGGAACACTTGGAACCATAGTTGGAAGGGGATTTGAATAAGTAAAAGGTATACTATGATATGAAGGTTGTAAGGTAGGTAGAGATACCGATGGAACACTCATAGGAATAGATGAAATTGGGAGAGATATATACATCAAAGGAGGACTATAAGTAGGAATGATAGGTAAAGGAAGAGAAGAAGGTCCCTCACTAGTGACTGGAGGAGTAAATCCTAGACCTTGAGCCTCTTGTGCTAAAGGTTTAACATTCAAATACAAAATATGAGTTATACCATGCAAGAGATTAATACCTTGATCACTATCATGAAGGAATTTATTAAGAGTCTCTATAGCTTGGATGGAATATTGATTATGGTTTTCTTGAATAACCCAATTTCCCATTTTATCAAGTTCAGTTGAAAGTTTTTGCACGTGTTCAGGAGCAACTCTTAAAGAATCACCCTCATCATGAGATGAGTGAGAAGAGTTATCCTCCATAGAAGGATTGGAATCATAAGTGATCAAATTTTCATCCAAGATCCTAAGGAAAGGAGAAGAAGACTCAAGATCAAAGGATCCCATAAGTCTACGGCTTCTTCTAACCAGGATACTATAAGTAGGACTAGAAGTGGTAAATCTCATACACTAATGCAATTCAAATGAACTAATTTAGGAAACACAAGACTTTGATTTTTATTTTTTGCAAATGTAAATGCAAGAAAATAAAAGAAAGCTAATCTAATATGCATGCAAGGTCTAACATAAAAAATGTAAATTAAACACCAAAAAGAAAGAGTTGTCTATAGAGGGTTCACCAAAATGTAAGATAAGAAATATTGGTGTTAAATATGAGATTATGTTATCTTACATTTAAAGGATGTGTTTTGAAATGTAGGGGGTAAATAAGATGCTCTCCTTTTATCCTTAGATATAAAAATGAAGGATCCAAATTGATCAACCCAAAAGGAAGGATCAATGCATAAATGAATCAATCATTTGGAAATAAGAGCAAAGAGGAAGATCTTAAATACCTATTTATTTATTTTAATGTGTATAGATTTATATAAATTAATAACTTTAATTTAATTGAATAGGAGAAAAGTAATAACCTTGAAATGTTGTAGATCTGAAGAATTCTGATTTTAGGGGTATGTACTCAGTTTCTGGAAAATCTAAGACCAGATCTGGAATAAAAATGTAGAGACAAACAAAACCTAGAAATCTTTTTTCTGTTTTGACATAGTTCCAATTCGCACCCTCAAGTCAATGTCACCATTGACCTAGAATTTATGATTCTAACCTAGGCCAGAATCGACCAAAAAAGTCTCTGACAAGAAATCTATTTTCGGATCCTAAAATTTTACCGAAAAGGGTATCTAAATCTGCACTCTGATCTTCTATTCTGAACCTGTAACTGCATTAAAAATGGATTTTTTGTTGGGGGGAGGGGTTTTCCTTGGTCAAATCCCAGTTTTGGAATTAACCTCAAAGTATAATTTAAATTGCATAAGTGAAACAAAGTAAATGAACAAATTCACCTTTCTTGTAGAAGTCCTTGTGGCAGATTTGAATCCATGAATCCACAATTATGTATGTACAAAAAATGATGTAGAATGTACAATGTAGAATTTAGGATGTATCCAATCAATTTCTTGTAGATCTTCAACACAAATCTTGAGTGGGTTTTTGAATAGGAAGAGGCTTAGATGAATGTGGATGGAGAAATCTTTAACAAGAGGGCTCCATGGAGCTTCAATCCTTCAATGGCCACCAATGGATCCTCTTGATGAGAGAAGTTCTTGAATGCTTGAGAATGGATGAATGCTTCAATGGCTACTTGGATTGCTACAAATCTTGCTTCTTCACCTTTGGATTTCACTCTTCAAGTCTTGAAAGTTTATGATCATGGTTAGAGAAAATGAGAGGAGAAAGCTTCCTTTTATATGAAACTAGGGCACAATATTCTAGAGAGGCCTACATAGGAGAATTAAATTCCAATTAGACCCATGCCCCTAAAAGAGGACCTATATTAAATATAATTTAAGATTTGTTGTTTTGAAGACCGAAACAACCAACTTGGAAGTGAGAATTAACTTTTTCCAAAGACCGACATCCAGAAACCCTAAAATTCTAGAATTTGAAACTTAGGCCCAAAAAATGTTGATTGTGACCTAGGTCAAGGTGGAGGTCAACCTTGAACCAAAAAGGTTGACCTTGAACTTGAGGTAAAAGTCCCATTTTTTCAGTCTAGGGTGTCAGAAATAGGCTAGAAAAAGTGGAAATGGGGCAGAACAGGGGGATAAAGCCAGATCCAAGTTAGGAACCCATTCAAGGCACTTGAAATGACCCCAAACCACTTACTCGTAAGGCTAAAGCAGTCTACAATGGAAGTGCTTCCATTTTTGAACTATACAGTTTCATTCTTAGCTAATACTTGAAGGTTCTCTGTAGTATTATCTTGTATTATATTCTAATATAGGGTAAATTCCTATCTTAGTTTGACAATCTCTTCACTTTTTCTTTAACAACATCATCAACAATTTTTTTGGCATCTTCTGCATTCCTTTTTACTTCCAGATCATCACACATTCTAACAGACTAAATTTTGAGTTCTTTCCTCAGATTATCCATATTTTCTTTAAGCTTCTTATTCTTTTTTAACAAATTTTCTACTGCTTCTTTAGATTCTTCAGATGTACTTCCTTTAGATAGTTGTTCTATGTAGTCTTGAATTTCACTCAATTGATCAGCAAGTTCTCTCTTCTTTGTAAGGGAATGTCTCAACTTTTCCTCTAGCTCCCTGATCATCTTATTTTCATTCTCAAGTTGCATTTTATACATATACTCCTCTATGATAGTGGATTTTTTCCAAAGCTATTATACTTATCACCAAACGGACCTATGCTCCGATACCAATTGTAGAAATAATAGGTACTAAGAGGGGGGTGAATTAGTACAAACAAATAAAGAACTAATTCAACCACTAAACCAAATAAAATCTTGAAATACTTTCCAAACTATAAATTAAATAACTGATGCACATATATGAAAGAAATTAATATCAAGCATATACAAAATCATCACACATAAAACTGATATTTTTTACATGGAAACCCTTGTAAAAAGGAAAAATCATGATGGGGATGTTACCCACAAGCCCAATATTGTAGTATATGAGTTTTCCTTATTAGAAGCTAAAAATACCCTTTTTGAGGGTTCACCTATAAGTTAGGAATGGCTAGTACACTATTAGGAGTATAATAAGACCAACTATGATCTACCTTGTGAGAGGATTTTAAACCTCAATAAATAAGTCACCCTATTAAAGGATTTACAAAAATGACTTGTTAGAGTTCACCCAGTTAAGGGATTTTGCCTGCTGCAACTATTAACAAATAACAAGAATAGTGATCTAGATGTAGCATTTATTGCTTAATAGATCGTATAAGTTATTTATACTCTATACCTTTGTACTTTGTAACTACTCTCTCCTCTCTAATAGAAACTTTAACTTGAAATCTCAAAACCCTAATCATCCAAATTAACTTCTCTTTTCAACAACAACTCTCTCTCTTCTTCAATATGAACCTAGGAATGACCTTAAAATTGATTTTTTGAGATAGTACCATATGTCAAATTGATAATCTCACTGAAGGAAATGATTTATCATGACTAGATTAGGTCAAGATAAGATCTGCAAGTTTACATCTACAAAATAATAAAACATGCATTTACTTGTCTATTGTAACATGTCAAATCCATCTTAAATGCTTTCCTTGATCTTGTAAATACCAATACATTAGATGTATAAATTTTATTCCATGTCCTTGACTCGTTGAATAGGGTAATACCTAACAAACATTGATAAAGGCAGAGACTTTAGATGGGAAAGTAGATTCAATTTTGGATGGTTGTCTCGGCAATGGTAGTCCTTCGGCTGGTGCGATTATGAATGAGAATAATGAATCTATGGTCAAAAATGTTGGAGGGGATCCACGTGTGGAGGGATCAGAGATTCCTAATCATATTGGTTAGAATCCAACCAAAATTAATGATTGCGAGAGAAAAGGTGCTGGGATTTTCCCTGGGAAAGGTGAGCCTCTACTGGAAAATAAGACTCTCAAGGAGGTATCTCCCCCTCGTGCTGAGAATAAGAATGAGAAAAGAGGTAAGTGGTATTCTTTATTTGGAGTTAAACCATCAGGAAAATATTCATTCCCTGAAGTGAATAATTTTTTCATCCCTTGCAAGAGATAATTTTCTATCTTTATCCCAGACCCTCTGATTGATTTTTTTGTCTCTTCTATGGAGATGAATATGATTGGAAAGTGTGTTGGGGGAAGACCCAATATTGAAGTAGTTAAACAATTTCCCTTGAAAAAATGGTCCCTTAAAGGTCAAGTGGATATTGGATTCATGGAAAAAGGATTATTTTTCTTGGAATTTACTAATATGGAAGATATGTCCAATATTTTGTGTGGGGGTCCTTGGATGGTTGGCAGGTTTTCCTTGGCACTCTAGAAATGGGCTCCAAATCTAGAACTCAATGACCTAGTTTTATTTGTGTTTGCCCCTGTATGGGTCAGATTCCCCAATGTCCCACTGGAATACTGGCATTAAGATGTTTTGGCTGGTCTTGAATAGTCTTTTGAGGAGCTCCTCTCAATACACCCCATAACAACCTCTAGGTCGAGAAGGGTCTATGCTAGGATTTTTGGGGATATCCTTTAGTCTATTGACCTCCCTCAAAGCATCAATATTATATCTATTTTTGGAAATTGGATTCAGCCAAAAGAATTTGATTCCTTACCCTTCGCGTGCTTTACCTACAAGAAATATGGTCATAGGGTGAAAGATCGGCCAATGAAAATCAAGAAATTGAAGGCACTTCCAAAGAATGAACCCAAAAAGGTATGGAAAGAAAAATATCCAATTGAATCTTTAGTAGGTCCTTCTAAAGAGTCATGTAATGAAGAGGGGGTTGTTTTGGAATGATGTACTGTAGGCTCCTATCTAGATGCTCTCCATCCCATTTTTATGGGGGTGCTCCTCCTATTACTTCCTAGGCCGTCGAGGAAGATGAATCTAAAAGTATCAATGTAAGTGATAAGGCAAATGGGGGTGCATATCACAAAGACCAAGAAGGTAGTTTTGAGGAAAGAGAAATTTGGAGTTTCCTCCCAATCATACCCCAGGGTGGAGATAATGTAGTTGGATCTAATGTGGCTTACTCTAAGATTAAATAGGAAAATATACTAGTCAAGAATGGAGAAATAACTATACAAAGGGATCTAATTCCTTAAACACCTTGAGTTAAGATAAGTTGGGGGGACTTAGTGGATGATTCAAATCTTTTTTCTTGAAAGTGTAGAGGACATTTGGACTAAGGTGACTCACAATAAAAAGAAAAAAGATGGAAAAGGTGACCAAATTTTAGGGATGCCTCTAGGAGGGGTCATCGCCAGAGCCATGAAAGAGGATGTAGGAACTCCTAAATCTCTGAGGGGTAGAAAATTGAACAAATTTACTAGAGAATAGGAAAGTGGGAAAATTATTGTAGATGGGCAGCAATGTACCATCTAAGATATCTGCTTGCAAGATAAGAAATGAAGGTCATTTCATGGAATAATAGGAGATTAAATAGCTCCCAAAAATAATACCTACTTAGAAATTGTGTTAGAGATCATAAGTTGGATATTATCTGCATATAAGGAACTAAAATGGATAGAGATAAAATTGAAAAAATAAAGTGTTTAAGAATTGTGGTGTTGTTTGTTGTAGCCCTTAAGGAGCCTCTAGGGGCACTGGCTCTTTTTGGAACTTAAATAGTATTAAAGGAGAAATATTAAATTATGAAGGAAATCTTACCTCTATAATATTTCATCATGTTAGAATTGGTTTTAGTTGGGTTCTCTCTAATATCTATGCGCCTAAATCAAAGAGTGGTAGGGACAAGTTTTGGAAACATTTGGAAGGTGAAAGATGTTATTTTAAAAGTGATAGTTGGATGATTGTTGGAGATTTCAATAGTCCCCTTTGTGACTTTGAGAAATATGGTGGAGTCCTATCTCAAAGTGATATTAGTTTGGCTTTCATGGAGTTGATTAACAATCAATCATTAATGGACTTAGAGCTAAGAGGATGGAACTTTACCTGGACTAAATGGAGAGTTGGAGATGGTCTAATCCAAGTAAAACTTGATTGGGCTCTTATCTCTTCTGATTGTCTCCTAAAATTCTCTTGTTCACTATCAGCTCTACATCATTTTGGATCTAATAATTTACCTATCACTATGTAGGCTAACCCTTTCTCAGGTAAAAGAAATACCCCTTTCATATTTCCAAAAATGAGGCTACAACACATGGAGTTGGAAATGAATATTTTTGAATGGTGGGATGTCTTTGTGGAGGTAATAGCTATGTTCAAGGTTGTTTCTGGTGATATTTTGAAATCTAAAAATAATGTTAACTTGGAATAAAGATGTTTTTGGTGATATTTTCAAATCTAAAACTTTTGTTCAGTCTGAGCTTAAAGATCTTTAGGATATTATTCAGCAGGAGGGATTGTCTAAGCAAATAAATTTAAGGAAAATATGATCTAGGATGACTATCACAATATTGTCTCCAAGGAAGAATTCTTCAAGAGGCAAAGATATAGGGCTCTCTTGTTAAAATCTAGGGATAAAAATACTCGCTTATTTCATATGACAACTCAAAAATATAAAGTTGCCAATAGAATTGAATACATTTCCAGCAATCAGGGTAAGTTGGACAAGGAAGAGGAAATCAAGAAGGAACTGAAGGCCTACTTCTTGACCCTCCTTTTGGAGGATACCTCTCTCTCTCTCTCTCTCTCTCTCTCTCTCTCTCTCTCTCTCTCTCTCTCTCTGGATAATCATAGTATGTTATTAGAATCCATCNGATCTCTCTCTCTCTCTCTCTCTCTCTCTCTCTCTCTCTCTCTCTCTCTCTCTCTCTCTGGATAATCATAGTATGTTATTAGAATCCATCCCTAATCTTATTGACAAGCATACTAATGATATGTGTTTTAGGATCCCTTCTAATAAAGAGATTAAAGATGTTATTTTCTTTTTAATGTGAAAAGAGGTTCTTTTTTCAATCTTTCTATACTATAGTGGAGAAGGATGTCGCCGTAGCAGTTAAAGAATTCTTTGGGACAGGATCCCTACTGAAAGAAGCAAATTCTACCTTCTTTATCCTTATTCCTAAGAAACCTGGCAGTTATTTGGTGGATAGTTTCAGACCTATCAGCCTGTGCAACTCTTTTTATAAGATTATTTCAAAATTCCTCATGCCAATAATTCTTTCAACCCTTCCTATTATTATTTCCCCTAGAAAAATGGATATGTGTTAGGGAGACAGATCTTGGACTCTATTATTTTTTTCCATGAAAATATCCATTCATTGGAGGCATCTCAAAAGCAAGGTTTCCTTATTAAATTTTACCTATCTAGAGCTTATGATAGGGTGGATTGGACCTTCTTGTGAAAATTTCTTGCAGTGTTTGGTTTTAACGGGAAAACCATTCATCTGATTCACCAGCTGATTTCTATGCCATATATTTGTGTCATGGTGAGTGGTTCTTCTTCAAATTTATTCTCTCCCACAAGAGGTCTTCACCAAGGGGATCCTATTTCCCCCATTCTCTTTGAAAATCTAGAAAAATGCCTCAGGAGAGTATTTTCTAACTTTGTTCATCAAGGTTTGCTGCAGGGCCTTCACCCTTTCTTGAGTTATCAATCCTGCTCCCATGAATAATTTGTGGATTATACCATTATCATGGGTACATCCTCTATAAAGGAAGCTAGAAATATGAAGTAGGCCCTCAATATTTACTCTAATGCCACTGGGAGAAAATCTCCTTATTTTTTGTCAATACTCCCCTTCTCAAACAATAGAAAATGGCAGCCATTCTACGGTGTAATATTTCCCTCTTCTCCTCTAATTACTAGGGGCTTCCGCTAGGGTTTAAACATCAAGAATATTTTTGGAATAACACCATTGAAAGATTCAATTGTAAACTTGTTGGATGGAAAGGTTCCCTCCTTAGCCAAGCTAGGAAGATCTTTCTACTTAAATCAACTTTCCAGAATCTCCCAGTGTATGCCCTGAGCCTTTTCCGTATTCCTTCCAAGTATGCAGATATCTTTAAGAAATTGTAGAAAAGGTTGTTGTGGTCAGGAACTGAGGAAAAAAATTGTCTTCATTTCATAGCCTAGGAGATTGTTTGTAGACCTATTAAATGTAGAGGTTTAGGCATTAGAAGGATTAGAGATGTTAACCAAGAGTTACTAGATAAATAGATCTGGAGAGTTTTTTATGAAGAAAAAGAATGGAATAGAATCATCAAATCTAAATATCTCTTCGATACTCCTATTTTAGGAAATTTCTTCACTTCACCTAATATTGTGCATGGTTCCTTCTTTTGGAATCGTATTTTAAAGGCTAAATATCTTGTTGTGAAAGGTGCTTGTTAGAGGTTAGGACATGGCAATGGAATAAATTTTTGGGAAGATCCTTGGCTTGAGGAACTGAGGAAAAAAATTGTCTTCATTTGGTGGCTTGGGAGATTGATTATAGACCTAATAAATGTGGAGGTTTAGGCATTAGAAGGATTAGATATGTTAACCAAGAGTTACTAGCTAAATAGATCTGGATATTTTTTGATGAAGAAAAGGAATGGAATAGAATCATCAAATCTAAATATCTCTTCTCTACTCCTATTTTAAGAAATTTCTTCACTTCACCTAATATTGTGCATGGTTCCTTCATCTGGAATAGCATTTTAATGGCTAAATCTCTTGCTGTGAAGGGTGCTTGGTGGAGGTTATGGAATGGCAATAGAATAAAGTTTTGGGAGGATCCTTGGCTCAAGGATATACCTCCTTTCTAGCTCCCTGATTTTTCCCAACTCATTATTATCTATATTCAAAGGTTTAGAAGAATGGTCTTAGACTAGTAGATGGATAAAAAATGGATTAGACTCAATTGTATTTCCCCAATGCTTAGAAATATTGGTTTGGATCTTTTCCCCTTGGCTGTTAATGAGCTCTATCAAGCTCTGATTATCTAGTCTCCTAGTCCAAATGGTTGTTTCTGAGTGTCTTCTTCTTACTCCCTCATCTTGATCCAGGAGTCTTCTCCCTTTTTTTTCTGAGGTTTGGACTTCTTCTCTCATCCCTAAGATTAACATATTCTACTGGTTGTTTGTCTAAGATAAGGTTCTTACTACTGAAAACCTTGCAAAAAGAGGGTTTGTGCTTCGTAATAGATGTTACCTGTGTATGCAAGAGGCTGAAACCTCCTCCCATTTTCTTTTGCATTGTCCCTTCTCTAGGGAATTTTGGTCGATTGTGTTGTAGAACTGGAATATCTCATGGATTCTCCTAAATACCATTAAATATTTTGTGACCTAGTGGTATCTGCCATTTACTAATTGTTCGAGGAGACTTCTATGGAAATTTATTGTTCCTCATCTTATTTGGATGATATGGAAGGAAATGAAAAATAGGATTTTTAGAGATGATTATTCTAATCCTCTAGTTGTTCAATCTAAGATCATTAGAAATATTGCTGACAACATTCATGTGGCTTGTGATATTTGTCTAGGTTTGCTAGAAGGAAGGCAAGATAAGAGAGTGCTAAGTCACTAGAATTTCTCTACGATCTCTAAAGCTATGGATATCAAATGTGATTTTGTTGTTTGGTTCCCCCCCCCAGCTGGCTGACATAAGGATAACTTTGATGGTGCAACTAAAGGTAACCCTAGTTTGGTGGGTTTAAGTGGCATTGTTAGAAATACTCATGGAGAAATATTACCTTTATAATATTTAGTCATGTTAGAAATAGTTTTAGTTTGGTTCTCTCTAATATCTATGTACCTAATTCCAAGAGTGGCAGGGACAAGTTTTGGAAATGTCTAGAAGGTGAAAGATGTGATTTTAAAAGTGATAGTTGGATGATTGTTGGAGATTTCAATACTCCCCTTTGTGACTCTGAGAAATATGGTGGATTCCTATCTCAAAGTGATATTATTTTGGCTCTAATGGAGTTGATTAATAATTAATTATTAATTGAATTAGATCTCAGAGGAGGGAGCTTTACCTGGACTAACTGGAGAGTTGGAGATGGTCTAATCCAAGTAAAAATTGATTGGGATCTTATCTCTTCTCATTGGCTCCTTAAATTCTCTTGTTCACTATTATTTTTGCATAATTTTGGATTTGATCATTCCCCTATCACTATGCAGGCTAACCCTTTCTTAGGTAAAAGAAATACCCCTTTCATATTTGAAAAAATGTGGTTGCAACACCTGGAGCTGGAAATGAATAATTTTGAATGGTGGGATGTCTTTGTGGAGGTGACGGCTATGTTAAGGGTTGTTTCTAAACTTAAGAGAATTAAAAATAAATTTAACTTGGAATAAAGATGTTTTTGGTGACATTTTCAAATGTAAAAATTTTATTTAGTCTGAGCTTAAAGAACTTTAGGTTATTATTCAGAGAGCAGGGATTGTTTGAGGAAAATAAATTTAAGGAAAAAATGATCCAGGCTGACTATCACAATATTGTCCCCGAGGAAGAAGTCTTATGGAGGAAAAGATATAGGGCTCTCTAGTTAAAATCTAGGGATAAAAATACTCACTTATTTCATATAACACCTCAAAAATATAAAGCCACCAATAGAATTGACTATCTTTCCAGCAATAAGGGTAAGCTGGACAAGCAAGAGGAAATCAAGAAGGAAATGGTGACCTACTTCTCAACCATCCTTATAGATGATACCTCTCTCTCTCTCTCTCTCTCTCTCTCTCTGGATAATCAGAATATGTTATTACAAGCCATCCGTGATCTTATTGACAAGAATACTAATGATATGTGTTGTAGGATCCCTTCTAATAAAGAGATTAAAGATGCTATTTTTTATTTTGAATGTGAATAGAGGTTCTTTTCTCAATATTTATATGCTATGGTGGAGAAGGATGCCGCAACACTGGTTAAAGAATTATTTGGGGTAGGATCCCTAGTGAAAGAAGATAATTCTACCTCCTTTATCCTTATTCCCAAGAAACCTGGTGGTGATTCAGTAGATATTTTCAGACCTATCATCCTATGCAACTCTTTTTATAAGATTATTTCCAAAGTCCTCATTCTAATAATTCTTTCAATCCTTCCTATTATTATTTCCCCCCAGCAAAATGGCTTTGTGTCAGGGAGACAAATCTTGGACTCTATTATTGTTTTCCATGAAAATATCCATTCATTGGAGGCATCTCAAAGCAAGGTTTCCTTATTAAATTTTACCTATCTAGAGCTTATAATAGGGTGGCCTAGACCTTCCTATGAAAATTTCTTGCGGTTTTTGGTTTTAATGGGAAAACCATTCATCTGATTCACTAGCTGATTTCTATGCTATCTATTTGTGTCACGGTGAAAGGTTCTTCTTCAAATTTATTCTCTCCCACAAGAGGTCTTTGCCAAGGGGATCCTATTTTCCCCATTCTCTTTGCAAACCTAGCAGAATGCCTAGGGAGAGTGTTTTCTAACTTTGTTCATCAAGGTTTGTTGTAGGAACTTCACCCTTTCTTGAGTAATCAGTCCTACTACCATGAACAATTTGTGGATGATACCATTCTCATGGGTACCTCCTATATAAAGGAAGCTATAAATATGAAGTAGGCCCTCAATATTTACTCTAATGCCACTGGGATAAAATATCCTTTTTTTTGTCAACACTCCCCCTCTCAGACAATAGAAAATGGAAGCCATTCTGGTGTGTAATATTTCCCTCTTTCCCTCTTATTACCTAGGGCTTCCGCTGGGGTTGAAACATCTAGAATCTTTTTGGAATAACACCATTTAAAGATTCAATTATAAAATTATTGGATGGAAATGTTCGCTCCTTAGTAATTCTAGGAAGATCTTGTTACTTAAATCCACTTTCCAGAATCTCCCAGTGTATGCCCTCAGCCTTTTCTGTATTCCTTCCAAGTATGCAGATATCTTTGAGAAGTTGCAAAAAAGGTTGTTGTGGTCAAGAACTGAGGATAAAAATTGTCTTCATTTGGTGGCCTGGGAGATTGTTTCTAGACCTATTAAATCTAGAGGTTTAGGTATGAGAAGGATTAGAGATGTTAACCAAGGGTTACTAGCTAAATAGATTTGGAGAGTTTTTGATGAAGAAAAGGAATAGAATAGAATCATCAAATCTAAATATCTCTTCTCTACTCCTATTTTAGGCAATTTCTTGGCTTCACCTAATATTGTGCATGGTTCCTTCATCTGGAATAGAATTTTAAAGGCTAAATATCTTGGTGTGAAGGGTGCTTGCTGGAGGTTAGGAAATGGCAATAGAATAAATTTTTGGAAGGATCCTTCACTCAAGGAACTGAGGAAAAAAATTGTCTTAATTTGGTGGCATGGGAGATTGTTTGTAGACCTATTAAATGTGGAGGTTTAGGCATTAGAAGGATTAGAGATGTTAACAAGGAGTTACTAGCTAAATAGATCTAGATAGTTTTTGATGAAGAAAAGGAATGGAATAGAATCATCAAATCTAAATATCTCTTCTCTACTCCTATTTTAGGCAATTTCTTCACTTAACCTAATATTGTGCATGGTTCCTTCATCTAGAATAGAATTTTAAAGGATAAATCTCTTTCTATGAAGGGTGCTTGCTGGAGGTTAGGAAATGGCAATAGAATAAAGTTTTGGGAGGATCCTTGGCTCAAGGATATACCTCTTATCCAGCTCCCTAATTTTTCCCAACTCATTATTATCTATATTAGAAGGTTTGGAAGAATGGTCTTAGACTATTAGAGGGATAAAAATGGATTAGAATCACTTGTATTGCCCTGGTGCATAGAACTATTGGTTTGGATCTTGTCCCTTGGGCTGTTAATGAGCTCTATCAAGCTCAGATTATCTAGTCTCCTAATCTGAATGATTGTTTCTCAGTGTCTTCTGCTTACTCCCACATCTTGAGCTAGGAGTCTTCTCCCTTTTTTGCTAAGGTTTGGAATTATTCTCTCATCTCAAAGCTTAACATATTCTACTGGTTGTTTGTCTAGGATAAGGTTCTTACTACTGAAAAACTTGCAAAAAGGGGGTTTGTGCTTCCTAATAGATGTTACCTTTGTATGCAAGAGGCTGAAACCTCTACCCATTTTCTTTTGCATTGTCCCTTCTCTAGGGAATTTTGGTCAATTTTGCTATAGAATTGGAATACCTCACGGATTCTCCCAAATACCATTAAATATTATGTGACCTAGTGGCTTCCACCATTTACTAATTCTCCAAGGATACTTCTATGGAAATTTATTGTTCCTCATATTATTTGGATGATATGTAAGGAAATGAACAATAGGATTTTTAGAGATGATTATTCTAATCCTCTAGTTGTTGGATCTAAGATCATTAGAAATATTGTTGACAACATTCATGTGGCTTGTGATATTTGTCCAGGTTTGCTGGAAGGAAGGAAAGATAAGAGCATCCTAAGTAGCTAGAATTTCTCTACGATCTCTAAATCTATGGCTATATAATGTGATGTTGTTGTTTGGTTCTCCCCCCAGCTTCCTAACATAAGGATAACTTTGACGGTGAAACTAAAGGTAACCCTGGTTAGGTGGGTTGCAATGGCATTTTTAGAAATACTCATGGATAAATATTACCACTATAACATTTAGTCATGTTAGAAATGGTTTTTGTTGGGTTCTCTCTAATATCTATGTGCCAAATTCCAAGAGTGGCAGGGACAAGTTTTGGAAACATTTGGAAGGTGAAAGATGTGATTTTAAATGTGATAGTTGGATGATTGTTGGATATTTCAATACTCCCCTTTGTGACTCTAATAAATATGGTGGAGTTCTATCTAAAATTGATATTAGTTTGGCTCTCATGGAGTTGATTAATAATCAATCATTAATGCACTTAGAGCTCAGAGGAGGGGACTTTACTTGGACTAACCGGAGAGTTGGAGATGGTATGATCCAAGTAAAACTTGATTAAACTCTTATCTCTTTTGATTGGCTCCTAAAATTCTCTTGTTCACTATCATCTCTTCATCATTTTGGATCTGATCATTCCCCACCACTATGCAGGCTAACCCTTTCTCAGGTAAAAGTAATACCCTATCAGATTTGAAAAATGTGGCTGCAACACCTAGAGCTAGAAATGAATATTTTTGAATGGTTGTATGTCTTTGTGGAGGTGACAACTATGTTTAATGTTGTTTCTAAACTGAAGATAATTAAAAATAAAGTTAACTTGGAATAAAGATCTAAAGCAGAGTGCGCAGTAGAAAGCCTGCAATAAGACAAAAGGGAAAGATACCCTTGAATACCCAACTCAAAAGGGAAAAAGTTCTCCACACCTATGTAAAGTGTAGGAAGGACTTGGTCCAAGGTTATCACAATACAATACCCCAAGGGAAACCTATTCACTAGGTCTCACCAAGTCTAAAAACACCAACTACCAAGGGTTGGCTCTTAAGCACTTATCCCAAATTATCAACAATACCCCACAAACTAACTCTTAGGACCAGGGGTGACCTACACTCATATATGTGGCCTATTTAGGTCCCTAAGACAAGGATTCCATGATCCTATTAAGTATATGCAAACCTTTCAACACAGTTGCTTAGGAAACCCTCCTAAAGGCTTGTAGCCTTTTCTTGAAGGATTTTTTCTCTTAAAAAAAACACTTCCACATAACCCCTTGAAAAAATTAGGTATTTAGATACCCATTATGGCCTAAGATCTTATACTTAAGAACCAAACACATGGGGGTGAAGGAAAGACAAGAAAATACACAAAATTGCTTCTGCAGTTAGGCCTAATTAGGTCAACACTTACACTACAAGTACTCCTTCCTTGCATCCAATTCCCAAACCTATACTTGGATCATGTGAGGGTATGTATAAGGGTCTTCTACACCAACTTAAGGCTCTTTCTGTATCCCAAAATAGATGTTATGTTGACTGTCCTCATTTAGTGAATGGTGCACACATGGGTATGTACCCCTAGGGCATCATGGCAAGCTCATCTCCCTACATTTTGACAAACCTATCCTGCATAGTATTGAAGAACATAACTAAAACATGATTTACACCAAGGGTCATTGAATTCCCATGGTGGGAATTAGAAATACACTCAATTCTTTTTGAAACCCTGATTTGGGGCCTGCAAACCAGGCAGTGGAATTGAAAATTCAGTAGCTTACCAAATATATTTGATCAACACATGAGACCAAGTGAAAATATAAAAATATTCATAGGACCAACTTGTGGTTTCGGACTTCCATGCAGCTCTATCCATACCAATCCATACTAACCAACTATCCATGGGATTTGCAGAGAAATGGTTGTTCTTTATTAATTTTCAATGCCAAATTACATCATCATCCTACCACCTACCTAAAAGGGCTCATGTAGGCATTCCCAATGGTTACATCACATTTTTTAACCAACTAGCCATTTAGGAATGATTTTTACAAATATTGAGAAAGTTGTTAATGTTGCTCAAAAGTTGCTTGACAACTTTTTGACTAATTTTGCAATATTTTGCAATTTTGCATAGTAGGTGACCAAAATTGGTCCAAACCATTATTTGGTGATCCTTAATGGATAAAAACATGAAAAATATGAGAATGACCTATATTTTAGTTTTTGGACAATAGTAGACAAATAGTTGACCAAGGGCTCATAAAATGCCAATCTTGGAACTAGGTCTTACAAAAGATGTCCAATGAGTAACCTATGATTATAACATGGCTAGAGGCCACTAGGACCTTGATGGAAACCCTAAGTGCCAAAGGAAACACTTAGTTCATTTAGGGTTCTCCTGCACCATACTCCCCATGATATTTTGAACTCAAGTTCCCACTTGAGGTTAATTGATCAACAATGGTTCCATTATGTTTGATTTGTTCCTCTGTCATCCAGGTAGAATCTATGTTACGGAGTCCTTTCCATTTTACTAAATACTATGTGTACTTATTCTTCCTTGTCTTCTTTAGCACTTTGGATTCTAGAATTGTGTCTAACTCCATTGGTTTTCTTTGTGGGAGATCTGTCACATAGTCTCCATCATCCTCATTTTGTGGACCCTCCACATTAGTAACATCTGCAACACACTTGTAAGGGAGAGGTCTTCAACATTAAATATAGGAGAAATCAGTAAAGTAGGAGGCAAATAAATTTCATAGGCATTTTCACCCATCTTGTTTAGAATGGTGCATGGCCCAAATTTATTCATGTGTAGCTTTGAGTATTTTCCTTTAGGTAGTCTCTCCTTCCTTAGGTATGCCCATACCTTATCTCCAATCTTGAAATGAATCTCTCTTCTTTTCTTATCTATTTGTGCTTTATATTTCATAGTGGACTATTATAGTGTGTCTTTCACTTCTGTCTGTTCTTTAGAGATTAGTTTGGCCAATTCTTCTCCTTGTGCACTAACTCTGAAATCAGAAGGTAACTCCACCAATTCTAATGGACCTTTTGGGTGAAGTCCATACACAGTTTTGAAAGGTGTCTTTCCAGTAGACCTATTCATTGAATCATTAAAAGAAAAATCTTCTTGAGGTAAGATCATGTCCCAACTTTGGGTGTACTATTTTGTAAGGAATCTTAAGAGATTTCCAAGAGATCTATTTACCAACTCTATTTTTGCATCTGTTTGTGGGTGGTGTTGGTTGTATTCCAGGTTTTGGTTTCTTTCCCTCCGCCTTGTGGTTTTCCCTTTCCATTGTCATTGTTTAATTCAGAAGTCCCTCAATCTTCATGCCTATCCCTGTCAAATTTTTTAGGTTTTCAAGTCTAAACCTATGAGAATATCCAAAAAGCTTGAAACCCTAGCTCTTATTCAATGTTCAAATTTGAAAATAAACCCTTAGGTCCTATTTTCTTATGTTCTATAGTTACCTTTTTGCTTCACTTAAGTCATGAGTTGCATTCTAATTGCTTAGTCGCATAATTTAAACGACATATTCCTTTTTACTCCCAGACTTAGTGATTAGCCTATGTCACATAGTCTCATGCAACATTAGAATATTCCTTTATCATTCCCAGAATTTGTGATTTACTTTGTATCACATGGTCGCGGGATCATTAAATAGGCTAGCAATATATGAAGGGGCCCACAGACAGGTCGGGGGGTCGCAAGAAATTTTCAGCAGTCAAGGATTTATCATGAGACATTGCAATCTTTTTGTGTCAGGCAATTACAAAATGGGTTTGAGGTTAAGTATGATATGAAGGCTTTAGTGGCACAGTCTCTAGAAAAAATGCCACTTAAGTTAAATCTTCTGAGACCTTGTGACTAACCTTTTACAATTTGGGATAAAGCACAGTCAGGTTGTCACCAAATAACTCAGCTTTCAAATCATGATAAGACATGTGTCAAGACGTAAGTGGACTTCAAAGAATGATCGCTTGATCGCTTAAAGGTAAAATTTCATTCAATGACTACGAGAATCACTAAGGGCTTCTGCTTGTTGCAAAGTCTCAGAAGATTTTAAGGGTATAAGTGATTTCTTAGTGATTAAGTGACAGCCATTAGATGAATTCATTAAAGATCCTACGATAGTCACCAAGTCTAAGAATAAAAGAGCCTAAGGAGAAAATTCCTCACGACTCAGTGGCTAAGGGTATGTCATGAGGTTGTCAAATAAAGTAAAGGGAAAGATGCCTTGTCACATTGTCTCAAGAAGTTTTGACACTTAACATTTGCATTTCACGATCAAGTGACTAAGGGCATTCGCATAGTCTAGCAAAGGAAAGATGACATTTGGTGACTAAGAGATAACCACAAAAGTTAACAGTGATAGTTAGTCACATAGTCTCAAAAAATAATGTGGGTTAGTGATAACCATTGGTGACTTTGATTTCCTCATTGTCGCGTGATCACCAAGTGATGACTGTGGTTAGCAAGAGTAAGAAAAGTTGTGTAGTCGCTATGTCTCCAGAGAAATCATGCGTTAAGGATTGGGGTCAATGACAGAGAAATTATATGTAGTCGCGTGGTTGTTTGATACCAAATTTTATGAAAAGGCAGTAGTATCAAATATGTCAGTATGAATCATTCATCGACCAATCAGAGGCTTAGATTTTGATTACTATGCAAAAAAGGGTAGCTAAGATGTATGAAAGTTGGCCAATCCCAGGAGGACATGTCAGCTCATTTGAATTTTATAAGGTTTTGCCGAGGATTCAGTTTTATGAATTTGATTTCCTGTCATGATCAGAGAACTATGGCTAGGTTTTTAATCATGTTCGCATTATGTTGAATTAAAGATAGAATTGATGTTCTAAAAATCATGAGCTGTGTACTTTGAATGGTTACTATAAGGAGTTGATGGTGTATTCAGTTGCATTCACCTTGATTTCACAATTCCAAAATGTGAACAGCTAAGTTGTCTGATAGAGTGAAAATTCAGAGAATTGTAGGGTTTTCTATTGTTTAAGGCTCATTGTTTTCAGAGAATTGTGCACAGGGTAGTCTATGAATCTCAGTGATAGATTTGTTTTAATATTGGTAAAGAGAAGGAGATTCAAGTATTGTAAACATGAGTAGAGTGGTCAGTGTAGCCTCGACCAGTGGTGGAAGTGAGAAGGTGGAAGATGAGGCCAAGGGAAAAGTAAATTATTCAGATGAATTCCTCAGACTACTTCCTATTTTGACTCAGAACAAAAGAGAAAATGCAAATGTGCTCATTGATGATTATCGAGATATACAAGATGCTGTCACTCTAGGAACAAATTTTTTTTCTCTTTTCAATTATTTTTATACGAATTTTGATAAAGTTATTCTAGTGTCAAACCCTTAGACCTATGGATTAGCCAGATTAATTGTTCCTGATGTTTACACAGAGGTAGACTTGTTCCTAGACCTAGCCAGTCATTATGATGTTTTATCCAAGACAATCAAAAGGAATGATGGCACAGCCCTATTGATATTGAATAGAAATTCATTCATGCAAGCCTTTGGCTTATATAGCACCATGTCTACTAGAATTGACATGACAAAATAGAAACAGAGATATACTTTGAAGCCTGGTATTGCTAGAGGCCAGTTGCTGAAACATATGCTGAAAGAAGTGAGAAAGTATTTAGATCCTATGTCTGGGACCAGCCCATATTATTACAAGGATTTACAGTTCTACATCAAGTATGTTTCCTATGCCCTATGTAGTGTGCTAGGGATAGATGGTGATGTAGAGAAGATCAGTGCAGGCATTTTGATGATGGTGTTGGACCTACAAGAGGTCCACTCCAATACTAGTTATGATTATATTCAGCATATCATTGATGAAATGCATGAGGGTTTCATTGCAACTCAGAAGAAGATGAAAGACCCCAAGGAGAAGGAGCCCAAGTTCTTGCACTACTCCATTCTTATGCATCTCCTGTTGCATTTC
Organism: Thuja plicata; assembly: GCA_018584345.1. Lineage (NCBI taxonomy): Eukaryota > Viridiplantae > Streptophyta > Pinopsida > Cupressales > Cupressaceae > Thuja > Thuja plicata. The sequence goes on along the minus strand of MU223779.1, from coordinate 508,009 downwards.
AATTTTGTAATCATGGATGTGGATAATTTATCCCCTCATAGGTTCTACCAGGAAGGACCAAATCCTATCCAATTTTGGGTGAGGGTTTGGAATTACATGTCTAGGGACTGTGATTATTGTGCTTTTCAGAATTGGATTGTAAATCCAATAGTACAAAGTTTCGGGATCAGCAGAACAAGAATCCCATTGAAGATTTTACAACTCCTTAGGCCATGTGACTACACAAATAGGTGGGATGGAAAGCATAATTGGGGTGATTTCTTCTTGGAAGAAAATTATACAATCATCAGGGTATATGGGTGTATTCACCCACATCATCTCTTATCATATTATGTACTAGCAAAAGTGGCTACAATGGAGTTTATATGGCAGCTATTGTTGACTAACAATGAGCATTTTGCACCACACAAGAAGGGGACTTTGACCCCTAGGCAATTCAGAATTTTTAACTTTACAATTGGTAAAGGTGCTATTGATGCAGTGGGTCAATGGTTGGAAGGATGTAGAATGGGGTTATCCCCTTATATATATATATATTGACCTAGAAGGTTTTATGGAAGGGGTAAGAAAATTGTATACTCCTACAATCCCCAATACTAATGTTCACTGTGAATGCATAGAGGAAGATGCAACAAGAAACATCTTGGATGAAGATGATATTTAGACAAGAAGACAGAGGATTCAAGGGTTGTTAAATCTTGAGAGACAAATAAAGAGAAATGGGATGGATTTTGGGGGTTTTTACCCTGATCTCCCATATTTTGATAGGATTAAAGCCATGATAGACAACTATTATGTGCTCATAGAATAGCTTGATATTGTTCTTGACAAAAAAGGTGCCCAAGGACCTGATCATTCAGAGTCTGAATATAACAGTAGTAGTGACAGTGATTATGCATGTCCTACTAGGTATGCTACACCATAGCAAGATATTGCTGAAGTGCCATAGCTGCAAGGAACAGAGGGCCACATTGTGGATTTGACAATAGTGACACAACCAGATGATGTGGAACCTACTGCAAAGAGGCAAAAATTAGAGATAGGTCAGCCTTCAATTAAAAGGCAAAATAAGAAAAAGGATAAGGCTAAAGCCCTAGTACCTGGTAATAGGTTATATGATCATAACCTAAGGAAAGCAATTAGGGAGGGCAAGAAACAATAGCTTGATTTAGATGATGAGGTTGAATTGCCTCTTAAGGCCTGTGTTGATGAAAGACTAATTCATCAACAAGAATTTTTGAATGATGACAACTTTGTAAAAATTGAGGAGTTTAAAGACTTCCTAAGATGGTATAAGAAAGAGAAAATAAGAGCTCAACTAACAGTTGATGGCAAGGAGACCATAACAAATGAGGCATTGGTGGCTCTGCAAACTTATGATCCTTAAAATGAGGACATCTCACCAGAGGATGCTAGGAAATTGGTACTAGGTTGTGGAATACTATTGTCTAAGGGCTGGGATTTAGCATCTGCCTTTATAATTGACCAAATAAGAAAACAACCAGACCTTAAGATGGATAGTGAAGTTCAGATGGGTGATGTAATAATAGGATTTGGGTATAGCCCAAAGTCTCAGGCCTTCGCAATGTGGAGCCTGTGCCCAAAAGAACAAAATCCCCAAGTGGTGAATATTTAGGAGAATATGGTGCGCAGTCAAATGGTGTGGACAATGCAAAATACAGGGGATTTTGAGATATCCGAAATGATGAAACACTGCGCTCACTTGAATGAAGACAAAACTAAACAATTGTCTGATAAGTGTAGCATACTGGTAGAAGAGACTAGTGCATTGGCAAAAGATAGAGATTTATGTTGAATACAAGTACACCAGTAGGATCAGGTGATAAAGAGATTGATGAAAGAATTGGAAGAGAAGCCTAAGGTGATGTATGTACCTATGCAACCACAGCCCCTGCAAATTGAAGACAAAGCAAAGTCTAAAGAGGTGGTTGAGGAAAAGGCTAAGGAAGAGAAAGGAAATGTAATTGCTTTAAGAGAATTAAAGGGTGTGCTACAACATAGAATTGAAATTTTAAAAGATAAAACTGATGTTGTACTAAATGCCCACAATAAGTTGCTAGCTTTGCATGCAGAGGTGATGGGGTATTTGGCTATCCTAAACCCCTATTTTACTAAGTGGTCTACTAGGGTGCAATTATTTGAGAAGCTAGCATCTTTGTAAGCCCTGAGATTAGATTTGACAGAAATAGTGACAGAAGTTGAAGATGACATCAAAAGATTTAATACTGCTCTCTCATTCTTTAAAGGCAAATTGAATCAAATTGAGGTAAAATTAAGCCTCTTCTCTGATGATTTTAATAAATTTATTCCTTCCTTAAGGGGAGATGATGATCAAGTAAAGGCCTTAGATGCCTGGAGGGGTGAATTTGATAGAAAAATGCCTAGTGATGAGGCATTTATTTAAGGGACAGATGTGGATGTAGAAGGGTTCAATAAGATATTGGATGAAGCTTTCAAGGCAGAAACTGATATGAACAAGTTTCTAGTAGATGTCACAAATATCACTGATGCAAGATGGGACAGGAAAAAGGTCTAGATACAGAGTACTTAGGACTTCAAGTGGCCATCAGATGATGAAGTGAAAGCATGGGAATTGATGACTACACCTAAGAGAAAGAAGCCAGCAGTTGAAGAAGAAATCTTGGACGATGAGTAAGGGTGACTACTTGGCACCTCACTATTGAAGATGAAGAGGATAGTTATTGCAAAAGGATAATGTAGGTGAATCTAAAAGAACAGTCATCTAGACTCGACATAACTACTACCATCTACTATGTATACTATCAGATTCAAGTCGCTAGATTTGGAGAAGAACAAAGAATATCTATTTTCATCTTTTTGACTTGGTCATTCCACCGCTTCTTCTCTCTCTTTCTTTTTGTCTCTTCTGGAGTTTTAGGGTTAGGTTTTTTGACACCATCCGAAGCCTGTAGCATCCTTTTGAAAAGGATTCCAAGATGGTTGAAGACCTATATATAGAAGAGAGTTGTATTTTATAAAGATGATGGAATATATTGTAAAAAATCAGTCTTTCTAAATCTGTGTTTGTGTTCTTTCAAGCTTCAAAGCTTTTTCATGTATGAAAGAAGGATTACATCAATAAAATATGGTGCAATTTTACTCTTCTTTATTGTTGTCTCTTTATTTCCCGTGTATGATTTTTTATGCTCAAGATTGTAAGGCACTCTGAAGCATTTTTGTTACAAGGTGACTATTTAATTACTTACAAGTTTCTTTCATGCAAAGAACTAAGTTTTGTGAGTAATTTTAGGAAGCATATCAATATTTAAAGATTTGATATAGTATTTTAGAGGTAATCAGATAATTTGTAAGGCAACTTATCCTAATTATATGTAGGTTGTAAGGCAGCTTACAATGTTTTGTTTCTGTGAGACTTCAAGCTTTTGACTCTGTAACCCAAATGATAGGCACTGATCCAGGTCTGAGTCTGATAATCTATCATCATCTAGGTTTTCTAAACATTCAAAATTATTTCAAACACACCTGTTACTAAAATATATGAGCTGAACTCATCAAGGACTTATGTCAGTAGGATAGTGTCCACTTTGTTGATTCTTTAGAGAATGAATCATTAGGTTATCCCTCCTAAAATAAAAAGGAAGAAGGGTGCAAATCCTTGTCTCATTGGTTTATGTTCTCAAAACCATATCCTGGCTTGTAATACTCTATTTCAAACTAATCATTGCAATCTCTAAAGTGTTTTATAAGTTGTTACAGTGAGGTTTTAGGTTCATAACCAGTGAATGAAACAATCCACCAAATAAATAGACTGAAATATCAGTAATCTTTAAAAGGTAAAACCTGCCTAAGTCTGTGGAGCTCAAAGATAAAGAAGGATATTATCTAGTCCTTAGAAATTATCCTTTCTCTTGCCTAAAATAGGTTGCAACTGAGTATACCAGATATACTGTCATCATTAGGTAAGTGTTGCAAGAAAAAGTGCTAACAAATTGGTGACTCTGCTGGGGATTAGAGAGTTTGAGGTTCTTGCCCAAGTATCCAGAAATCTCTGGAATTTACAAAGTTCAACTTTTTTACAAAGTATACTTGTGGTTATTGTTAAGATACCCTCTTGATAAGTATTCATCCTAATTTTTTTGGGTGGCGACTCTAAAAGGAACATCTCTGAGATTAGTGCAAAAGAAATTTAAATGTCCTACAGAATGAATACTAGGTCAAGGGTGAGAAATGATCCTGAAAGGGTATTACATGAGGGAATCCCATCATCCTCAAGGATAGGAGTCTCTTGGAGGAAAAATAGAAATCAAGGTGATATGGGTGAAACCCCTTTAAAAGGTGAAGAGGTTAATATCAGGGGTAATATGAATACTATTCAGCATTCTCATGATGGAAATATTTTAGATTATGAGGAGGCTAATGAAAGAGTATTAGACTCACCCACAGTCACTTCTACTTCAAATGAGAGAGAGGAGATTACTACACCTAGTTCAGATTTAGAAGATGCCCCTTCTGATATGCTAGCCAATGAAGAGAAGTTTATTTTGTAGCAGCTTGCCCTAGTTCAACAAATGAAAAAGGAAAGAGAAATGAGAAAGAAAAGAAATGATCATGAGGATCTTGATAACAATAGAAAAATATTTCCAAAACACCAAACTATCAAAGAAATAGAGAGGTCTTAGAAGGACCAAGAAATACCATTCACTCATAAAGCTTCTATTTTACAAATAAATAAGGGTAAACAAAAGATGGGTGAACATAGAGATCAAGGACCTAAATTTCAGAAGCCTGTGGTTGAAAAAATGTCTAAGTTAGAAATTGATCTAGAAAAATTGAGAATTGAAAAAGAAACCATGGAAAAAATGTTGGAAAAAGCACAAATGGAAGCTGGCACAATTGAAATGAAGAAAAAGATAGATTTTTTACAATCTTCAAAATATTCGCATACTGGACCAGAGAATAATACAACTTTTAGAGGAAAAGATACTACTTCCAAAGAGGATGATGGTTTTCAAAGGAAACCATTGCATAATGAGAGATACAAACAATTAGATTTTTTTGGTATCCCTGGATACCCTAATGCTTTTCCTAAAGATGTTGGTGATATAGGAGAAAAGCTCCCAAAATTTGCTGGTAATAGTGTGATTTCTTGTGAGACACATTTAAGGAAATTCATTGACTTTATTGATGACTTGAATATCACCCATGAGGATGTATTAATGAAGTTATTTGTTTAGTCCCTTGTTGAGGATGCAAGAGAATGGTTTAGAAGCCTTGCTAATGGCTCTTTTATTTCTATGGATGAGTTGATTGAATTGTTTAAAGATCAGTATGGAGACAAAACAAATAAAGGATTTTTATTGAATGAGTTCAATAACATCAAGAAAAATTAAAATGAAGAGGTTACTAAGTTTAACACAAGGTTTCAAAGAGCTATGCACAAACTATTCCAAAAGATAAAACTAGATGAAGAGGTATGTCTAGCAACTTTTTTAAATGCCTTTGATTCCATGATGGGATATGCTCTGAGAGATAAAAACCCTAGAACTCTTACTGATGCTTATAAAATAGCAGTCAATATTGAAATGAATAGAAGAGTATCTGTTAAGTTGAATAGAAGGGATGATCCAAGGTTTAGTAATAGAAACTTGAAAGAGCTAGAATATAAAGAATATAGGGCTCCTCAAAATAATAGACCTTCTTACAATACTACTTACAATCCTCATAACAGAATGCAAAATCATCCATATGGAACTCATTTCAAAGATGGAAAGCCTGTTATTGCACCTAAAAGGGAAAAAATAGACAATAAAACTCCAGACCCCCTACATAGAAATTATGTCCACTTCTGCAATGAGGATACTTGGTGTGAGGCTTGTGATGCTCCTCATAATCCTGAATTTTGTGTTGTCTCCTTGGATTTAAGGGTAAGTGAGGAACAAGAAAAAAATGAGGGGGAACACTGTGATCATAGTATGACCAATACTTTTTTATGCCATGATGTTGATTCAAACAGTGAGGAGGAGAATCATGATTCCTATGTTTCACAAAAAAGGATTGAGAATCATCACCAATAGATCTTATCTGATAGTGAAAATGATGAAACTGATGATGGTATAAGATGTTATGCTCAAGACGGTCAGGATGTTCCACTCATAAGGAAAGCTTCAGATGAAGAGAAGGCTAGAATCACGACTGAGTTAGTAAATAAAGCTAGAAGAAATTACCACTTAAGGAACAAGGTGGTAGGTGGAGATGGTAGCCAACCTTCAGGTGTCTTTATAAAGGAAAACAAGGTGGACACTAAAATGTGCATCCAAAATGAATTAATTTATTAAAAATGCATATGACATCATCAAATCCAGTTAACTGATTTATCAAAATGGAAAAAATCCAGTTCCACTCAGTTAACTGATTCTCCACTGTTTATCATTTTAGAAACATTTCAGTTAACTGTGAACTGATTTTGGAAGTTTCTAAAATAACTGATCAGTCAGTTTAGTCAACTGACTCTCTC